>BSBM01000007.1:24802500-25002500 GCA_027924585.1 Larix kaempferi | reverse complement strand
AAGAAAATTTCAACAAATTACCGTAGAAGGTAGAGCATAGCAACTAGCTCTAGTGCCATGTTAGAATATTGAGAATATGCATAAACATACAACAATACATTTCCTAACATGCAAAAAAAGAATATACAAGTTTAGCCTTCTATCTACACAAGCAACAAAATAATTGTGTAAGAAACAAGAGACAAGAGAAAATAACTATACACTAGATATACGTTGTAAAACCCCAAATGGAGAAACATCCACGAGAAGGTTTGGTCGTCTTTATTCTTCATAAATATATCCATCTTATAATATGTGGCATCTTGTCTCTTGCTTCTTACATGATTATTTGTTTCTTGTGTAGATAGAAGGATACATTAGTAGATTCAATGCTTTGGATGTTAGCATTTATGTATTGTTATATGTTTATGTGTATCCTCAATATTCTAATAGAAAGCACCTTTCATTGCAATAATCTAGAAAGCAAATCAATTTTCAAAGAATAACTAATTATCCTCTATAAATTGATGGAAAACGATATGATCCCCATAGGGGTGTACTAAATGTTATATAAGTTTGGATATACACAATTGGATTTAAAATGGTTCAAATCCAATGGTGTATATATGAACCTAGCATTTATGACATAGATACAAGATACATATTGATATAAGATATATTTAATGTAGAATAAGCATACATCCCCTGCAAGGTCAAAAGGCCATCCTTATGAAGTACAAAGACTATGAAGCTCCAAAATATTGACACATGAAAATATTGTGAATAATATAGTTGATAGAAAAAAGTGCAATCAACATCAAAATATTGTATCCAGTAAAAACGTATAAATGAAATATAATACTGCCAAAAAATCCTCTTAGAAGTAAACTAGGTGAACTATTGGTACTGCTCCAAATCTTGAAACTTAGAAATTTCTATCAAATGTCTCAAATAATCATGTAGGTTACAAAGTATTTGAGTCCTCAAATATCCTCAAATGGAAAAATGTGGCAAACTATCCATCCAAACCAATATATCTTGGAAATCCATCAAACTCTTGAAAAAACTGACAAATCAAAAACATTGTCTGAGTGATCTGTGCAAATATCAACTAATCCTTAACCCATCATTTATCCATCACCCTACCCTAAATCAATCCTCAGTCCACCATCCTCTCTGCACTCCTCCATCATGCCCTAAAAAAATCCAATCTAAATCGGTCATTGAATAGACTTCAAAACTTGAAATTTGACATCATCAATATTTCCCTCCTATCAACTAAAAGATGAGAAGTCCTTGGACCTATACATGAACAATGTGTGAATGTATCCCCCTAAAAGTGGAAAAGGGTAATCATATTGTATTTGAATGAAGTCTAGAGACTCGATCTTCAACTCAACTGACTACATCAAGTGGGCCATGGTCATTGCATGAATCATCAAAACCATGAATTGAACATTCATGTCCATCTATTTTAGATATATTAATGATCAAGCATTTCTATACCTGTGTATGAATCTAACAATAAGACCACTCCAACAACCTGGCTTCTAAATTCCAGCACCAAGTAACTAATGATCGAAAATGTACATTTTTTATATGAATCTGTGTTTGATTTCAACACCTTTCTGAAAGGTGTTTTGTCTTTCCACAAATACTGCATGTCTGAAGATCATAACACTATAATTCATGATGGAAAAATTTGTGATAATGTGAGCAATTTTAAGGTAATTCCTAGGTGAACATTATCAATATCAATTGCATCATCCTCCTCATCATTAACTGCATCATTATCATCCTTATCCTCATGTTCCTCATCATGATCATCAAGCTTAGGTAATTCATCTAACTTATTGTCTATAATAGACCTTTGCAAATCATTATCATGAAAGATAGCACTCACAAACTTCATAGGTTTGGAATAATAAGGAATGTGAAAGAAATCACTCTCTATACTGTCATATCCTAAGCCACATTTGTTCCTTTTGAATTCCAACTCTTCCCAAGGTCTGATGATTTTGTCTTGATTTTCAAACTTATCCTTATCTGCCTTAGTATCTTCATCCAAGGTATTTTATGTCACCTCTGTGTCTTCATCCAACTCATTATCTATCTCCTTGGTTCCTTCATCGACTTCATCTTATTAATTCATAGTTGTATGGTGCTAGATATCCTCTTGCTCACTTTTGGAAATGGTTAATCCAAATAATGGATTATGTTGAAGATATATGGTTTCAAAGTGTTGTCGAATAATTTGCAATTCATCGTTTAACTTCAAGTTGTTATAAGTTTTGAGAATATCAATCTTTGTGTACATAACTTGTAGACAAGTGGTTACAAGACTGAGTGAATACTTACTTATTTGAATATTTGTTCCTTGTGCAATGCTGATTAAAGTGTATAGAAAACTAAACAAGTATTCAAAGTTTGCCGCCATCCTGATCCAAAAGTACTTCATGTCCCCAAAACATTGTATCACGAAAAGCTCTACATGTTGCAAATAATGAACACCAGACACATTTCATCCACCTATTCAATTTTAGGCAAGATCAAGACTCAACATGCCAAAGATAGATTCTTCCATTGTTTGACAAGCATGCCAATTGTATGATTCCAAATATAAACTTTCTAATGGCCCTTTGCAATTCCACCTTGAAGTAAGACTTCTGAAAATTGATGAGAGACTCAAATTACTATATTTGCAATCAAAGAATTGATGCAAAAAACTTTACAACATAAATATGCAAGATGCTTTAAAGTTGTGAACAAATTTGTCTTCAAGCGCAAATGATTTTGTTCATGTCCTTTTCTCCTTATGATTATATTGTTGTATTCATATGCTTCCCTTCTTTGTATGAGAGTACATTATTCCTTTTCTTTCCCTCTTGAAATGATTATGTATTTGTTCTTTTTTGCAAAATAGAGTAATGAAAATACACCAATACAACCATACACCACCATAATAAAACACCAATTATCATTGGACTCACACACATAAATCATAAAAAACCCTTATTCAATTTCATGTGAGTCCATGAGTGAAGACAATAAAAGAAATTTAATTAAGTCTGAAATACAATTCTCCTTATAACTCCAAAAACACCTCATAACCTTTAAAGTGCTTAATTTTAACCAATTGCAAAGATAATTTATAACTTCTTTACAATATACAAACCCTATAATTCCTTTAAAAAATATACCTTATCATTTTTTTATAAATTTTCTAATCAAAAAAATTAAAAAAACAAACAATCATTCCCTACCCACCTTAAAAATGATACCTTAAGAACCCCAACTTGCCTATTTTCTCAAATACCATGTCATATAACTTATTTTTTTTATAATTTTTTTTTAAAATATTTTAAATATTATTTTTTTCTAATAAAATAAAATAAAAAAAACAAATCATCATTCCCTTCCCACCTTAAGAATAATACTTTATTATCCCCACCTTGCCTATTTCCTCAAGTACCAAGACATAAGTCATAGATCACTTCAGAAGTGTCATTCTTTATTGCCATTGAAGATCACAAAACTTTACGTTTAATATTCATTTTGAAAAATCCCAACTCATAACACATACTTCATTGACTATGATATGAAAGGCTCATTTTAATTTTAATCTTCAATTTTATTATATGAAAACTTTTCATATAAAAGATGATATAAACTTGTAGTGGTAAGGCACTTGGTATTTGGTATTTATAAAGATTAAGTCACCATATGTTATTTGTTCAGTTTTGGTTAGTTAAGAGTTGAGGGTGGAGGTTAAGTCTCTATCGATAGGATGTTCAAATCCTACAAGTTAGGGGTTAAGGGTGGAAGCTAACTATAATGATCTTCATTTTCACACTCATCTTCATACACAATTCTAATGATGACATCTTCTGAGTGAATAAATTGTTCTTCCCTTCAACATTGGTGTTGAACTGACCCTAATTAATTTATAGACCCATAGTTCAAGCGTCCAGAATTCCTAATTATAAAAAAAAATGATTAAATAACTGATTTGAAAGAAGAAAAAAAAACTCGTAGAGTGTGCAGTTTTAAACCATGTTGAGAATTTTCACTCAGATTTGGCTATAGTTGCTCAACAATTATTCCTCATGAGTTGAATTGCAACGTGGATTGGATGAATTTTTAAAACGTTCTTTAATAATCCCTATGTTTCTGCCATATCAAGAAAATCAAGAAGCTGAAAGTATCCAGGTCACAGCAATTAAAAATCAAACTCTCGTTCTGTCCATGGATCACATCAGTGGCTTGCTCTCGCATCTTACATCGCTTATTACACCTGTCACGTTTTTTTAGGAAACCGTTGTACCCAAAGATTTGGAAATAAAAAATGCCACTTCAACAATAACTCCGTCCAATTTGTTCGCAAGTCTTATTATAAAGGTCTTGTAAATAGAATATCTCTCGATTCTCGAATGTCCGATTAAATAAATATCTCTGAAGTGTCGTATTAAAGATCTTTGTAAATAAAATATCTCTGGAATTTCGGAATAAAATTAATTTTAAATCCAAAAGATTGTGTTATCATCTCATTTAATACCAAAAGGTTAGTTTTACGTACTGGTATTGCATTCTTTCCAAAATAGGTTGCGCATCAAGCGTCTTCTAACATAGTCGACTTGTGCATCGTCATCATCTTTATCCTTTGGACATAAGATTGGAAAAAATTCAGGCATGCAGCATGGAATATGAATTTGCATTTTACATTTAAAATACAATATCAATAACCATCTTTAACAATTCACATAGCTGATAAAAAAAATTAATAATTAAAAACAAATTATTAACAATATTTACTTTCAATATCATTTATTCAATCTCATTATAATCTCAGACCTCTACATGAATACATTTTGGAATTGTAAAAATACTATGTGAGCTCCCAAGAAACTCCGAAAGGATAAACAAGTTAACTAAAATCTTGAGTGTCTTCAGTAATTTTTATCAATTTGATTTCGAATGAAGAGTCTAGTCAGTTTATGAAAGGTCGAATGAAGAGTCTCACAAATTCATGAGAGGACTCTTGCGAGGCATGCATTTTCTAATGAGAGAGAATCAATTACGAATTTTATGATGTCTGCATACTCTTTGATTTATTGTTAGGACAATCGTTTATGGTATATGTTATTGAAAATCAATCATTATATTATTTTAAATGAATTACGGTAAAGACTGAATATATTCCCTAAAAGTAATTCCTTATTACTTAATAATTACTTAATTAATTATGGTAGTTACTTGGATTCCTCATGATCTCATTAATAAAATACGTCTTTCTTTATATTTTATTTTCAAATAGAATTAAATAATAAAGTTTATATTAGTTTTATTTATTTTATACCAACAAATTTAATAAAATTTTGAAATAAAAGTCAAACTTCTCAGTTATTGAAAATGTGCTCACATAAAAAATGACTAGTATAATATGAAAGTGGCGTTGGAAGTCAAACTGCACAGTTATTGGCAATGTGCTCACATTGTTAAGAATGACTAGTATAATATGAAAGTGGTGTTGGAAGTCAAACTGCACAGTTATTGGAAATGTGGCAAATTTATAGACAAGAAAGAACGAACATAATATATGGCAAATTGACGTGTTCAATAACATTCCCATCGAACATGGGACAGAAAACAACCCTTTTATTTTTAATTGGTCGAGGGCAGGACTAAAATCGAGATCCCTACATAAAAACGAATGCAGGTGAGGTAAAATTGGATTTTATTTACCGTCGAGAGATCCGGGAGATCTGTTTCAAATGAATAAAAAATCAATGGGATAGAAGAAGAATCTAAAGCATACACCGAGATTCGTAGTAGAATTATTTTTTACTGTGGTTGTAGGGAGCACTCGGCTGGAAGCTGATTATTGAATCTAGCGTTATCTTTGCAGTAATCGTATATGAGATAATTAGTGCGAACCCACTGTAGTTGTCCTTGCTGGGCATAGCTCAAGCTCTGACTCCACCAGTTATTGGCCCAACACTGAGAGGTGCTGCCATTCCCTGTCCATTCACAGACGTCAGTCCTGAAATTCATGTAGGAAGCCACAAATGGTGAGTAAGACCAATCTGTTTTCACTCGCCCCCCTTGAGTTGCCCACTGATCCCCGTTCCATAAGCTCGAGTATATTCTCATTGCCTGCTGATTTGGATATGGCACTCCTATGTCTTCACTGTTTGGAAATACTCTGATTGGCAAACCATCAACGAAAAGCCTGAAATGTAGTCACAAATACAATACAATATAAAATTAGATTGAAGTTCAATAAAAGTCGAAATGGATTAAACGTCAAAAGCAGGCGAGAAAGAGATAGATATGGAGAAAGCTTACGCAATTTGTTGTGGGTTCCAGAGAATTGAGTAATTGTGGTAATCTGCTGTTGGATCAAACCATAAATAAAACTGCTGCTCTCTATCGGCTGACCCATTGATATAAATGTTTGTGTGCAGAATGTAGGGCTCCCCGGAAACGTTTCCTAGGAACTCCATATCAATTTCGTCGTGCCCCTCCCCTGTAGAAGATAACTGCACCATGCGCGTGTATTTCAATATTTTTATTTGTTCCTAGATCATGAAATGAAAGACAAAATAATTGATCTACACAGAAACAGAATGCTCACATAGTATGTTGTGACGGTGCCTGCAGAATTATCGGGCACCAGCTTCATAGACATATCAACACTTCCAAACAAAATCTCCTTCTTCGATTGAAATCCCGCACCTAATTATATCCGATATATCCATTATCACATTTATATTTCTTGATATAAATAATAAAGCCCTTAAAATTTTAAGGCACAATATATTGCAGAGACATAACCTATACAGTATCTCTGTGAATATTAGCAAACATACCACCAGAATAATTAGTGAGAGAAAGCTGCAATTCTTCGCCGTCGTTGAATATGTTGACGTTGTTATCGCCCCATGATACATCGATATCATTGTAGAAATTGGCAGAAACTCTGGGAGATAAAGCTGTGCAGATTATAACAATGAGAATGAAATGGACATAACCTGGTATACTAAGAGCGCTAGGAACCTCCATGGATGCAACGGATATTGAAGAGCCCTCGTATTTCTGATAAGTTTGGAACAGAATTGATGTAGGAGGGGGGATTGAATCTGATTATTTGAGCGCATGGTGAGGCTATAAATGCTGGTTCGATTCAAAATAACTGCCGTGTGGGGCAGCAGGCACCGAAAAGACGTCCCTTGAAATGCGCATTTTCAATACAAATTGTCATTACATCAACATCCAGCCACAGCCCAACTGGCTGTCACGCGGTTTAGCCGTGTTTCGGACTCGTGACTCATATATTTCACGTTGGATGGCCTATATATCAAGCTGTCATTATAAGATGCGCATCAGCATTGAAAAAAAAAATAGCGCGGTATTTGCAATAGAAGCTATGTACCAGCTAGATCAGGACCGTGAGGGACAGTCATAAGTTAGCTGTCGATCAGAATTAGCTGTGTCGATAGTTGGAATCATGCGCCATGCTCACGTTCATAGCACTTGCTCTTAATAGAAAATTAAGCGGAAGAATGACAACGATGCTTCCATGATATTTTCATTGTTGAGACTGGGTCATTTTTAGACGTACCAATAAAGGAGGGTAGGGAATAAAATGCTATTTTTTACCGGGTCTCTCGGAATTGAAATAAAACGACTAAGCTTTTGGTCTTTGGCTCATGCCACGTGTCCTGATATGTGAAGAAGCTAAAGGCGCAATTATGTGGAGGTATTTTTTTTATATTAACTAGAAACAAATAAACTACAACAATCTTTAAATAATTAAATAATTTACAAAAGTACTTTTTTTATGTGAAAACAAAAACCTTCAAATAATATAACTAAAGGCATTGTCCATTGGTTGTAGTCTGGGTGTTGGGAGAAATGTTTGTTACCCTCCCCACCTGAAATTTTCTCTCATTTACTCATTCATTTTCTAAATATAATTATTCATATATATATATATATAATTGTTTATATATAATATATATATATTTCTTAAATTCATTTTTAAATATAAGTATTGATGTATATATATATGTTATTTTTATTTTTCTTAAAATTATAAATCCATTAAATTTGTATATTTATTACGTATGACTAATTAAAAGATTAGTATTCAAAGTTTCAAATACTAAATAAAAATGTCACTGAAGAGCCAAAATATGTAATATAAAAAATTGAATGATTATATTTTTTATCAATAAATAAATACAAAATAATGATATGATATTAATTCAATAAGTATACAATATTCAAAAGCGAAAATTGAAACTTTCACTATGTTGTGTTCCTTGTACGTAAGAGAACACAATACTATATATGTTTTTTTTTCTCAATAAAACTGGTAAAGATTTTAATTAAAAGAGTTGCAAGAGGAATTGCAGAAAATACAGAAACATATCCAAAAATTAGCTTGTAACATAGCATCAAAATAGGTTGGATACTAGCTAATCTATCCTGAAAACCAAGGTCTGTCTTGGGCTTATACAGTCTTCCCTAATGTTTTTTTGAATATAGTATATAAAAAACCCATAAAATCAAATGCTTGGGCTTATCAAGCTGTAGGACATTTCTTGTCAGTTGACTCATATGCTTGGTCTAGAGGATCGTTCCTATCGGTCTCTTCTTCGACATTGGAGGCCCTAGATGTTCCATCAAGAAGTGGGGAATGGCACTTCTGCTGAGATTTATGCATCTGCATGCACTAGAGACAAGGGTTTGGACCTAACGTGCAGTTCTTCTACTTCAGACCGAATCACTAAGGATTCGTCTTGGAATCATTTTTGACCTTGCTTCTGCTGTGGAATAATATCTCAAGAGTGGCAAGAACCTGAGCTAACATGCCATTAACTTCAATCCGAAGCACTTGAACTGAATTTTCTTCTCATCCTTTGGAGGCCTTCTTTTCCATCACGCACTTCCCCTGCTTCTCTTATCCATGTTTCATGTCTTATCTAACATGGTTGGGAAGGTAAATTTTAGAGAATAATGAAGCTTGTACTATGATCTTGTGAAGTTACTCTCCAACTCCTTCTGCTTGTGAGCCATTCCGAAATGCCTTTTTCTTAATATGCCTTTCATATTTGTGCATGAGGGTAGCCATAACAACGGGAGAGCTTCACCCATCATATCTATTAATGGAGTTATATGCCCACACATATTAAACTAATGACTTGAGGGGGAGGTATGCTCATTACCTTGCATGGAAGAGGCCAAATCAATCTAGGATGATGCCATAATCACTTGTGGGAGTATAGACTCCATATTTCTGGGCAAGAGGGAGGTACAACGAAGAGATAGGTCCTAACTTCTATGCAGTGAGTAGGAGAGAACATGCATAGATTGAGAGGAAGGATAATATGCTTGGACATGAGGAGGATAAAATGTGACAAGGGATGCCCATGTGTGAGCTGAGTATGCTTCCATGTGCTTTGTAGCCACCTCCACTAAACTCAAATATGCTAGAAGAAAGAGGGAGGTACGACGAAGAGATAGGTCGTAACTTCTATGCAATGAATAGGAGAGAACATGCATAGATTGAGAGGAAGGATAATATGCTTGGACATGAGGAGGAGAAAATGTGACAAGGGATGCCCATGTGTGAGCTGAGTATGCTTCCATGTGCTTTGTAGCCACCTCCACTAAACTTCGACACTAGAAGAAAGAGGGAGGTACAACGAAGAGATAGGTCCTAAATTCTATGGAATGAGTAGGAGAGAACATGCATAGATTGAGAGGAAGGATAATATGCTTGGACATGAGGAGGATAAAATGTGACAAGGGATGCCCATGTGTGAGCTGAGTATGCTTCAATGTGCTTTGTATCCAGGGCGGGCGCACGAATATGGTCCCCATTTTCGTTGCAATGGGGGCGCGCTAGCGGGAAAAAAATGGCATGTACGCACCTAAGGAAGCGCGCACACGCTGCTAGATTCAGTACCGAACCGAGGCGCATGCGCGTATATGGCGCATACGCGTTCCTGGTGCGTGCGTGCAACAATGGTGCGCATACACCTCTGTTAAAAAAAAAAAAATAGTGCCCAATTTCCACATTGTTCCATTGGGTCAGCCGAGCGCGACTTGCACCTCCGCGTACGCGTTAATTCAACCACCAAAGTTGCCCAAATCAACTTCAAAACCACCCCACAACACCCACTATCTCATCAACAGGGCGATTGATAGGTAAATATCAAGTTTTGTTTTCATTTTATTCATTCTTTGTATCAATTTTTTGATTTTTTTGTTTATTTAATTGTAAATAATTCTCAAATTTTGAAAACAATGAACCAATTTTCTATTGCAGGTTGTAAATTGAGACAATGAGTGAACAAGATGTTAACCCCGAGTCCGGTGGAACACAAGAAAACCCAAACCTTGTACCCAATGCCGAAGAAAACTGTGAACACAATCCAAATGCTGATCAAAACCAAAACCCACAACCTAATTTTGAACAAGATGACCTTAACCACTATGTAAATGAAATGCAAGTGCACACTTGTGAACTTAGAAACTCAGGTGAACCATCTTGATTGTCTCTTTCCACGTCAATTGAGAACTCAATCGACTCCCTCATACATGCACAGCAGCAATTGACCGACATGACGCAATTTAGAGCTAGGATGTGGGAGTACTACTCCACGAGCATCTCCAAGGAAGCAATAAAAGATTTGAACATTACAAAAGCCCAATTATATATTATGTTCACTGATTCGAAAACAGGCCAACCACCGAACATTACAGAGCCACGTGTCTGCATGGATTGGTGTCATTACCAACCGTGGAGCAACAATTGGATGCGGAAGTGGTTCATGATGTATGATAAACCTCCCTGCAATAATAGGGAGGTTCAACAGTACTTCCTTCGCCAACTGTGGGATGAGTTTTTCCTCGTTTTACATGTCAACTATTTTGACATAACCGAGTTCCAGGGTGTTGGGCGTGGCTCTGCCCAAGATCCACCTGCTTCCAGGAGGAACCCACTAAGAGGGCCACCATCTCCGAGGCGTGACCCCAACCCCTCTCCCCAGCCACCTCAGTTTCCCCATAAGCTTGATTAGATTGAGGTGGCAATGAAGAATGTTGCATGTGGTATCCTCAGACACACCTCCTTTGTAGCAGCAGCTACAGTGGAGAGGTCGGGTGACCTTGATAGAGATCCAGGTGCAGGGCCTTCACGACAGGGCCAAGATAGACCCATGACCGATGGTAGCCATGCTGGGCATTCCAGTTCAATGGGGACAATGCCACACCTTTGTCCCCATTGCAGGCACACTTTCCCTGGCCCAATCGAGGGTTGTTATATGGATCAGGTCAACAATTTTTTTAATGTGTTTTCAATCATCACTTTATAACTTGTAAAGTATTTTTGTTTGACTTAAACTATTATTTCAATGTACAGTTATTCAGAGCTGATACACCGAGATGGGAGAATATAGAATCTCCTAACTTGGATGCAGCAATGGCAGCTGCAACTGAAATTGTGGCACCCCACACGGAGGTATTTTCAGTACCTGACACAATTTTGTTATTACTTATGTCATTTATATTACTCAAGTATTTATATTTATGGCATACATGTTGATAGTTCCTACAATGTTTCTGAATATCTTAATTTCCTAGATAATGACTTGTCTAACATGTTCATAACATGCATGCATTTTGTTGTCCACGGGTGTTTCGTGACTACGGTGATCAGCCACCCTCGCCAGGGATTGGCACATCACCATATACACAGGTAGAATGTGTAGTTATAAGCATGCTTTTAATTTGATTTGTTACGAGTTACTATGGTTATTGTTTGTTTACTAAATTGTGATATTACAAATGTATATGTAGGTTCCACTAGCAGCTGTGTCTCCGCATTTTAGTCCTGTGTATCCACCCTCTCCCATGAGTCCCCTCCCTCGCTTTCATCTAGACCCCTCCCTACGTCCACTCCCTCCCTTCCATCCAGACCTCCCTCTTCGTCCATACTCCCCCCTCCATCCATCCTCCCCCACTCGCCCACCCCCCTACGTCCATACATTCCCCCCAATTTATCCACGCCCTCATGTCTATCCATCCTCCCCCATTCGTCCACGCCCCCCCTTCCTTCCACCTTCCCCTCTTCGTCCACGCCCCCCCTTCCTTCCACCTTCCCCTCTTCGTCCACAACCTCCCATGCACCATCCCTCAACACCGTCCACAACCTCCCATGCACCATCCCTCAACACTGTCCCTAGCCCTTTCCGTTCGATACCCTCTATCTTACAGCCGATAGGGGTTCATAGTCCACATGGTCCTCCTCCACCCCATACCACCGTGTCTTCTCCCACCATATCATCCCCACTTCCCACCACTATTGTGGCATCTACTCTTCCAATATCCTCATCACTATCTCCAGTGGTTGCACCTGTAGTGGCTACCACTACATCTGCACCCCCCCCATCACTGCATCGAAGATGGTTGTCCGGCCATCTGCTCCACCTGGTAGCCCAGAAGGCCAGCCATGTCCATCGTCGAAGGTGTTCATGGTGAGAATCAAGTTAATTTATGAAAATATTTTGATGCATTAACAAAAATTAATTTAAGCAATTATGACTTTTCAATGAAATGATTGTTTTAAATGTTGTAGGCTGGAATTGCTGAGAGGCTCCACAGATCCAGGACACCTGTCCAACGTTTCCCACTCATGTCAGAAGTGATTTATTTAAGATTCGAATTCTACATTTGTTTTATAAATGTGGTAAATGTTGCAAATGCTTGAAAATGACGGTATCTTATATCATTTGTTCCAGATCTCGGAGAGATGGTCTACTCCTAGACGGACCAAGACCCGAGGCACCGGTAGCTCGAAGAGTAGGAAGATCAACTTTGGGTCTGCCCTTGGGAGTGATGGCGGTGGTCACAATGCTTGACATGCCACGTGTTATGTACATTAGCCACGATGTGGCACTTTTGTGCACCAGTTTTGATGTACTTTGCATCTACGGCACAAGTTGCCATGTATTTTGTATCTATGGCATGAGTTGTCGCATTTTGTGTAGGGCACGAGTTGCCATTGTACGTACATTGGAAACCATGTTCCACTATTCACCAGAAATTGTATATGTTTGGATGAGTTTTGTAGCCTCGATGTACATGGATTTTCAGTTATGTGATTTATATATCTCGTTGTCTAATGTGGTTGTCTCATGTTGTGTGTATCATGATGTGATGTTGTGTAAATTTGGGTTTTACATAGATCTTAGAAGAGAAGTTGGATATCGTAGTTCATCTTGGTTTATCTTTCCACATGTAAAAGCTTCTAGTGGTATCTATGTTAAGAGAACATTGTAAACATAGGCTAACTCAAACAAAATCATGTGTGAGAATTAATCTATAAACAAACGGAATAAATGGATGGACAAATCACACCTCATGGCACATAAGATATATATTGGGAACTTGAGTACTAGGAAAAGAACACTTAAAAATAGAAAATGTCCATTGTTGTCAAGAGGTTAATATGAGATCCAACATGATTTTTAATAGCTCTACATAATGAGATCCAAAAAGGCCATACTCTACATAATGAAATGTCGTCACTAGTATTTATTTTGACCATGTTGTCCACTTAAGATCACGCAACAAATTAATAACCAAGTTATGGAATCATTTCTTAATCAATTGTCACCATACAAATAGGACAACCTTGAGCACGATGTATAGCTAGCTCATTAATTCTCACTCACAGATATAACCACCTTTGATTTGATGACCATCACATCCACTACCATCTACAATTAGGACTTCCTTAATTTATCATTATATGATAGCGATCTAATTTTATGTATGCATATATGTGTATAGTGGTTTGGATTCAAATGTATGCAGATGAATATATATGTACAATGAAAATGATTTAATCTTTACATGTATTATAATTTAGGGTTAGATCTTAGGATGCATAATAGGGTTTCATTGTGATTACAATACAAACTAGGGTTTTTAGGCTAGGCTCTCGTGTTTCTAGGCTAGGATCCAAGCTCCAAGGTCACCATATTAATGTTTAATTCCACTATAATGTCATCATTCTCACCAATACCATGCCCACTACTACAATCACCATGAAGCCTCTCAATCCCACTTTGAACATTTCCCATACTTCCAAGTTAAAATTGACATGTCTTGTTGCTAAAATATTTTCATTATCTATTCACATAGACGAATCCACTCCTGTGAAAGATTTGTTGTAGCTTGGTACGTGAAAGTTCACATGCAATAATACTTGAGATATCATTTTACCCCATGATCCATGGAAAATTCATTAGAGTCATATGAACCTCATTGTCATCACCCCAACCATGGTCAAGATGCCAAGATCCATCCTTCGTAGACAAAACCTCATGTTGGCACCCATACCACACTCAAAGATAAAAAATTCTTTGAAAGGACATGTTTGGGGGTTGAGGGAATCCTGATTTTTTTATAATCACACATGAGAGGTTCTTAGAGTCAAATACATTGGATATAAATAATTTCCCCAATGCCTTCATCATCTTCATCATCATCTTCATCACCATCGCCATCATCATCAACGCCTTCATCATCATCACCATCTTCATCATCATCACCATGACCATGACCATCAACTTCACCACCATCAACATCATCATCAACTTCACCATCTTCATCATCATCACCATCTTCGTCATCATCACCATCTCCATCTTTTGGATGTGAGACAGAACCATCACCATCTTCATCATCACCATCACCATCACCATCAACCTCACCACCATCACCATCATCATCAACGTCACCATCTTCATCATCATCACCATCACCATCTTCATCTTTTGGATGCAAGACGAAACCATCACCATCTTCATCATCACCATCACCATCACCATCAACCTCACCACCATCACCATCATCATCAACGTCACCATCTTCATCATCATCACCATCTTCATCACCATCACCATCTCCATCTTTTGGATGCCAGACGGAACCATCACCATCTTCATCACCATCACCATCTCCATCTTTTGGATTCTAGATGGAACCATCACCATCTTCATCATCACCATCACCATCACCATCAACCTCACCACCATCACCATCATCATCAATGTCACCAACTCCATCATCATCACCATCCTCGTCATCATCACCATCTCCATCTTTTGGATGCGAGATGGAACCATCACCATATTCATCATCACCATCACCATCACCATCAACCTCACCACCATCACCATTATCACCACCATCACCATCTTCATTATCATCACCATCTTCGAAATCATCACCATCTCCATATTTTGGATGTGAGATGGAACCATCACCATCTCCATCATCACCATCACCATCACCATCACCATCAACCTCACCACCATCACCATCATCATCACCATCACCATCACCATAACCATCACCATCACCATCAACCTCACCCAAACCCTAGCCCTAACCCTCACCCAAACCCTAGCTCTAAGCCATCTTCTCCATCCTCACAATCACCATCACCATCACCATCAACGTCTTCATCATCACCACCATCTCCATCATCATCATTGACTCTAACTCTAACCCTAATTCAATTTCCTTCTATAACCCTAGCCCTAACCCTCACCCAAACCCTAGCACTAAGCCATCTTCTCCATCCTCACCATCACCATAACCGTCACCATCAACGTCTTCATCATCACCACCATCTCCATAATCATCATTGACTTTAACTCTAACCCTAATTCAATTTCCTTCTATAACTCTAGCCCTAACCCTCACCCAAACCCTAACACTAAGCCATCTTCTCCATCCTCACCATCAACATCACCGTCACCATCAACGTCTTCATCATCACCACCATATCCATCATCATCATTGACTCTACCTCTAACCCTAATTCAATTTCCTTCTATAACCCTAGCCCTAACCCTCACCCAAACCCTAGCACTAAGCCATCTTCTCCATCCTCACCATCACCATCACCATCACCATCAACGTCTTCATCATCACCACCATCTCCATCGTCATCATTGACTCTAACTCTAACCCTAATTATATTTCCTTTTATAACTCTAGCCCTAACCGTCACCCAAACCCTAGCACTAAGCCATCTTCTCCATCCTCATCATCACCATCACTGTCACCATCAACGTCTTCATCATCACCACCATCTCCATCATCATCATTGACTCCACCTCTAACCCTAACTCTAACTCCAACTCTAACTCTAACTCCAGGTTCCTCATCAAAGCCTCCATCATCATCATCTTCATGACCATCGCCATCGCCATCACCATCACCGTCAACCTCTTCATCATCATCATCATACGTGCCCGGTGGAAGATTTTCCAGAGTTGACCCCTGTGTGCAAAAATTGCAGACTCCCTCACTAAGCAAAACCCTAGTTTCCAAGATGGAAATACAAGATGAGGGTGAGGCCACTGGGTCGAAGGGGAGGGGCACCCATAGAACTATCCCGGTGTGTTGAATCCAACGAAGTCAACGGTTTTTCGATCCGAGCCACGGTCTTCATTCTCTAGCTCGTCCCTTCTTGCATCCAGATGGCCTTCAGGGACACCTGCTGGATACCTGCCGGGGGCGTATAACTCCAACCGTGCAACACAACTGGGTTCCGAGGAGTCATCTAGGTGTGTCTAGGCAGGTTCTGGCTAGGAACGCTAGCCACAAGTTCCCAGTGCATGATTTTCTAGAGTTGACCCCCATGTGCAAAAATTGCACACTCCCTCACTGAGCAAAACCCTATTTTCCAAGATGGATGTACAAGATGAGGGTGGGGCCATCAGGTCGGAGGGGAGGGGAACCCCTAGCACTATCTCGGCGTGCTGAATCCAATGGAGTCGACGGTTTGTCGATCCGAGCTACGGTCTTCATTATATGGCTCATCCTGTCTTACATCCAGAAGGCCTTCAGGGACACCTGCTGGATACCTGTCGGGGGTGTACAACTCCAACCGTGCAATAAAATTGGGTTCCAGGGAGTCATGTAGGTGTGTCTAGGCAGGTTCCGACCGGGAACACTAGCCACAAGTGCCCGGTGGATGATTTTCCAAAGTTGACCCCCATGCGCAAAAAATGCACACTCGCTCACTGAGCAAAACCCTAGTTTCCAAGATGGACGTACAAGATGAGAACAGGCCATCCGACCGAAGGGGAGGGGCACCCCTAGTAGTATCCCAGTGTGCTGAATCCAACGGAGTTGACAGTTCGTCGATCCGAGCCATGGTCTTTATTTTATGGCTCGTCCCGTCTCGCATCCAAAAGGCGTTCAAGGACACCTGCAGGATACCTGTCGAGGGCGTAGAACTCCAACCATGCAACAAAACCAAGTTCTGGGGAGTCCTGCAGGTGTGTCTAGGCAGGTTCTGGTCGGGAATGCTAGTCACAAGTGCCCGATGGGTGATTTTCCAGAGTTGACCCCCGTGTGCAAAAATTGCACACTCCCTCACTGAGCAAAACCCTAGTTTCCAAGATGGACGTACAAGATGAGGGCAGGGCCACCGGGCCGGAGGGGAGGGGCACCCCTAGCACTATCCCAGTGTACTAAATCCAACGGAGTCGACGGTTCTTCGATCCAAGCCACGGTCTTCATTCTATGGCTCGTTCTGTCTCGCATCCAGAAGGCCTTCAGGGACACCTGCTGGATACCTGCCAGGGGAATAGAACTCCAACCGTGCAACAAAACCAGGTTCTAAGGAGTCCTGTAGGTGTGTCTAGGTAGGTTCTAGCTGGGAACGCTACCCACAAGTTCCTGGTGGGTGATTTTCCAGAGTTGACCCCCGTCTGCAAAAATTGCACACTCCCTCACTGAGAAAAACCCTAGTTTCCAAGATGGACGTACAAGATTAGGGTGGGGCCACCGGGTTGGAGGGGAGGGGCACCCCTAGCACTATCCCAGTGTGTTGAATCCAATGAAGTTGACGGTTCATCAATCTGAGCCATGGTCTTCATTCTATGGCTCGTCCCGTCTCGCATCCAGAAGGCCTTCAAGGACACCTGCTGGATACTTGCCGGGGGCGTAGAACTCTGACCATGCAACAAAACCGGGTTTCGGGGAGTCATGCAGGTGTGTCTTGGCAGGTTCTGACCGGGAACGTTAGCCACAAGTGCCCGGTGGATGATTTTCCAGAGTTGACCCCCGTGTGCAAAAATTACATAGTCCCTCACTGAGCAAAACCCTAGTTTCCAAGATGGACATCCAAGATGAGCGCAGGGCCACCGGGATGGAGGGGAGGGGCACCCCTAGCACTATCCCGGCATGCTAAATCTAATGGAGTCAACGGTTCATCGATCTGAGCCACTGTCTTCATTTTATGGCTTGTCCCGTCTCGCATCCAAAAGGCCTACAAGGATACCTGCCTGATACCTGTCGAGGGCATAGAACTCCAACTGTGCAACAAAACCAGGTTTCAGGGAGTCTTGCAGGTGTGTCTAGGAAAGTTCCGACCGGGAACGCTATCCACAGGTGCCCAATGGATGATTTTCCAGAGTTGACCCCCGTGTGCAAAAATTGCACACTCCCTCACTGAGAAAAACCCTAGTTTCCAAGATGGACATACAAGATGAGGGAGGGGCCACTGGGCCAGAGGGGATGGGCACCCCTACCACTATCCCGATGTGCTAAATCCAACGAAGTCTACGGTTCGTCGATCCGAGCCACGGACTTCATTCTATGGCTCGTCCCGTCTCGCATCCAAAAGGCCATTAGGGACACCTGCTGGATACTTGCCAGGGGCATAGAACTCCAACCGTGCAACAAAACTGGGTTCCGGGTAGTCATGTAGGTGTGTCTAGGAAGGTTCCGGCCAGGAACGCTAGCCACAAGTTCCCGATGGATGATTTTCCTGAGTTGACCCCTGTGTGCAAAAATTGCACACTCCCTCACTAAGCAAAACCCTAGTTTCCAAGATGGACATACAAGATGAGGTCGGGGCCACTGGGCTATAGGGGAGGGGCACCCCTAGCACTATCCCAGTGTGCTGAATCCAACGGAGTCGACGGTTCGTCAATCCGAGCCACAGTCTTCATTCTATGGCTCGTCCCGTCTCGCATCCAAAAGGCCTTCAGGGACACCTGCTGGATACTTGCCGAGGGAGTAGATGATCCGGATTTGATGAGCAGAACGAAATGAATACAGATTATTATCAGATGCTTAACACAAAATAACAGAGATACAGTAAAATTGGTTTTCTATTCAATAACGAAATAAGCTAGAACTGTAAAATGCAGCAGAAAACAAGCTTGCTAGAATGGTGGCGGCTTATCTCTTAGAAGAGATGTGACGGCTGCGCTCATTTCGCAAGAATATGGTTACAATGAGGCTCTCAAGGCCTTTTACAATAAACAGGAATGTCAAAAACCCTAGACATCCAAAAACCTAACCCTAGGAGATGAAGCACCAAAAGTCATGTGGGCCCCGTTTGGGTAAGTTAGTACATCAACTTCCCGGGGTCGTAACTTTTGCATACGATCTCTATTTGGGGCGCTCGGTAGCCCATTGGAAAGGTCTATCCGAGATTTAAAACTTTCGACTAGGGCCAAATGCATGCCGGGGGCAACCATTTGGCCCCCTAAATTGCCAAAAAAGGTCGTTTAGGGCCTCAAAATGGCCCCAGAAGTTTAGGACTCGAAAAACTGCTAAAAATAGTACAATACCAAAATTGCCATAAAACTGTTTTGAGCTAGTTGGAAAGGTGGGTGGCCACCAATATCCACCTGGATCAATCCTCCCTCCTTAGGAAGCAATGGTCTCCATTGCATTGAGTTCCCCCATCAGATGAGGAAATTTCTGCTGAATTTGGCCTCGGGTGAGCCATTTGCCTTAGTGCAGGAGCTGCCCGGCTTTGACAACTCGATAAAGCTGGATCCTTTGATGTCGAGTGCCCTTGATCTGTGTGTCTACAATATGATCATTGGATGCTTGTTGTAGGCAGTCAGGGTTGAGGTCTGTTGGTGTCAACTTCTCTGCTATCTTTGAGGTGTCTAATAGTGGTGGGAAATATGGCCGAAGGAGAGCCACGTTGAAGACTGGATGCAAACCAAGGAAGGGGGAAATGTTGAGCTCAAAAGCATTGTCACCCACCGCCTTGGTGATGTTGTACGGCCCATAACGGAGTGGACGAAGCTTTCAATGGGGCCCTGTAAGGCGTTCTTTCTGCAAATGCAACCAAACTTTGTCGCCCACCTGAAACTTATGTGGCACCCGATGTTGATCATGGCGTTGCTTGTACTTGGCATTAGACTTCTGTAGAATATCCTGAACCTATTGGCCGATATGCTAGATCCGTTCAATGAACTGGGTGGCTTTGTCAGCTTCTGGGGATGAGTCGGCCGAAGTGGTCGCAAGGGGAAGTGCAACATCCATCGGGCCCAATGGTTGGAATCCCATGTTAATATTTAATATGCTAAGACTGAAAATAGCAGCATTACATTCCATTTCACAATAATAGCATATATAGGATCACTGAAGAAACAACAAGCATAGCATAAACACAAGAGACACAGATTTATCCTGGGAAACCCTCATGGGGTAGAAAACCCAGTAAAGCTTCCTCAATATAGATGACCAGCAATACACAAAGATGCAAACCAAAGATATGATCTCCTCCTCCACCATAGCAGACCTCTCCTCCACAAGTGCGCCTTTCTCAAGTGAGTGTGTGTGTCAAATGAGGAACACACCTCCTCTATTTATACACTACACTGACATGTATTTTACATAGGTACACGTAGGCTCGTATTTAACCAATGGGTTAAATACCCCACTACAACTGATTGGGCCGACCCCTCTAGGGTGGTCTAATAACCCTTTGACCCACATAACATATACAGGGCCGACCCCCACTAGGGAAGTCTAATAACCCGAGTTACCACATTCCGACGGAGGAATAAACATCTCCGGATATACAATAAGATCTTCACGGAGGAATGAAACATCTCCGGAATAATAAAGTACAAATATAATATTCTTTGAAGTTACAATATCTCAACACTCCCCCTTAATGAGAAGGATATTATAACAAAATCTGCACGAGCAAGGAGTCATCAACATCATACTTGATACATCTATAAATCATTGGAAGCTTTCTCAACATCATCAGTAACTCAAGCAGTTACTGGAACATCTTCAATACTGGAACATCGACATCTTCAGTATTGAGTCTTTATCTTCTGTAGCACTTGAACAGCTACAACAATATCATCATCTGGATCCTCACGATTATCGTCATCACACGATCATCAACATCGTCATCTCACGATCATCAGCATCGTCATCACACAATCATCAACATCGTCATCTCACGATCATCAGCATCGTCATCTCACGATCATCAGCATCATCATCACACGATCATCAGCATCATCATCACACGATCATCAACATCGTCATCACACGATCATCAGCATCGTCATCACACGATCATCAGCATCGTCATCTCACTATCATCAGCATCGTCATCTCACGATCATCAGCATCGTCATCACACGATCATCAGCATCGTCATCACATGATCATCAGCATCGTCATCACACGATCATCAGCATCGTCATCTAGATCATCACGATCAGCAGCATCGTCATCTAGATCATCACGATCAACAACATCGTCATCTAGATCATCACGATCAACAACATCATCAATACAAGTATAAATATCATTAATACAAGTATCCTCATCAATACAAGTATACACATCATCAATACAAGTATCCTCATCAATACAAGTATACACATCATCAATACAAGTATCCTCATCAATACAAGTATACACATCATCAATACAAGTATCCTCATCAATACAAGTATACATATCATCAATACAAGTATCCTCATCAATACAAGTATACACAATAGCAGCATACCCTGCAACACACAAGATCCAATTACGGGATGATCAATCCCTCTCACTTTAGGACATAGGTCCAAGGATGATACAATCCTGATCCGCTTACGGGATGATCAGTCCCTCTCGGTTTAAGACAACTCTCATGTCCATGGATGATGCAATCCAGATCAACTTACAGGATGATCAATCCTTATCACTTTAAGACACCTCACCATGTCTAGGGACGAGGCAATCCCAATCTATTTACTGGATGATTAGTCCTTATCACTTTAAGACATCTCACCATGTCGAGGCAATCCCAATCTATTTACAGGATGATTAGTCCTTATCACTTTAATACATCTCACCATGTCTAGGGACGAGGCAATCCCAACCTATTTACAGGATGATTAGTCCTTATCACTTTAAGACATCTCACCATGTCTAGGGACGAGGAAATCCCAATCTATTTACAGGATGATTAGTCCTTATCAGTTTAAGACATCTCACCATGTCTAGGGATAAGGCAATCCCAATCTATTTACAGGATGATTAGTCCACTCAATCTCATTTAGGACTATCCTTCCTTTCAAAATTACTGGATTTACTGTCCAAAAATTATTTAATCCACTCAATTCATTTAGGACTATCCTTCCTTTCGGAATTACTGGATTTACTGTCCAAGGATGATTTAATCCACTTAATTCATTTAGGACTATCCTTCCTTTCGGAATTACTAGATTTACTGTCCAAGGATGATTTAATCCACTCAATTCATCTAGGACTATCCTTCCTTTCGGAATTACTGGATTTACTGTCCAAGGATGATTTAATCCACTCAATTCATTTAGGACTATCCTTCCTTTCGAAATTACTGGATTTACTGTCCAAGGATGATTTAATCCACTCAATTCATTTAGGACTATCCTTCCTTTCGGAATTACTGGATTTATTGTCCAAGGATGATTTAATCCACAACCGTACATTTAGGACCAACGTCTAAGGATGACTTAATCCTCAACCGTACATTTAGGACCTACGTCCAAGGATGACTTAATCCTCAACCGTACATTTAGGACCTACGTCCAAGGATGACTTAATCCTCAACCGTACATTTAGGACCTACGTCCAAGGATGACTTAATCCTCAACCGTACATTTAGGACCTACGTCCAAGGATGACTTAATCCTCAACCGTACATTTAGGACCTACGTCCAAGGATGACTTAATCCTCAACCGTACATTTAGGACCACGTCCAAGGATGACTTAATCCTCAACCGTACATTTAGGACTACATCCAAGGATGACTTAATCCTCAACCATACATTTAGGACTACGTCCAAGGATGAATTAATCCTCAACCGTCCACCAAGGACTTCATTCTCGAAGACACACATCTACGGCTCTTCTTTGGGACTGAAGTCCAGGGATGATCCAATCCCCTCACATGTTCACCAAGAACTTCATTCTCGAAGACATACGTCTACGGATCTTCTTTCGGACTGAAGTCCAGGGATGATCCAATCCCCTCACATGTTCACCAAAAACTTCATTCTCGAAGACATACGTCTACGGCTCTTCTTTAGGACTGAAGTCCAGGGATGATCCAATCCCCTCACATGTTCACCAAGAACTTCATTCTCGAAGACATACGTCTACGGCTCTCTTGAGGATGATGCAATCCTATCATGTCCACTAAGGACTTCATTCTCGAAGACATACATCTACGGCTCTTCTTTAGGACTGAAGTCCAGGGATGATCCAATCCCCTCACATGTTTACCGAGAACTTCATTCTCGAAGACATACGTCTACGGCTCTCTTGAGGATGATGCAATCCTATCATGTCCACTAAGGACTTCATTCTCGAAGACATATGTCTACGGCTCTCTTTAGAACATATGTTCAAGGATGATGCAATCCCCTTGTCACCTTTGACCCTATCTAAGGACCATCCACCAACCTCTTTGTCGGCATCACTAATATAGGTATCCTCATTATCGACCTCACTGTCGATGCAGGCAATCTCATCATGAGTTATCACATCACTCCCCCTTTCGAGGAGGGTCCTTCTGAACTATATTAAGTTTGTCTCAGAAAACTTTACTTGAGGTAGAGGTTTGGTTAGTACATTGGATTGGTAGAGGTTTGGTTAGTACATTGTTACAAATTCAAACTTTTGGTTCCTTTCTGCACCATATCATCTGTGTATAGAAACAATATTCAACCTTGTAGCAAAGGTTGAGATCCTCATCACCCATGGTGATCATTAAGCTCATCAATTGATTATCGATCCTGGGTACCCATATAGAACCTGATTCACACTTCTTCTTTAATTACACCATTAAGAGAATGGTCTTATCTAGCCACTTGGAGCAAACATCTTATCATGATTCTCACAAGCCTTCTATAGTGTGTTTGATTTGTAAATCCTTTTGTTTGAACATCCATTGCTTGTTCAGTGTTCATCATTCATCATAATCTTTCCTACAAATAAAATTTAAGTACATGATTAGTAATACTTCATAATCATCAAATCATATTGACATGATAACCTATTATGCATACAGATATCATTTACATAGTTATGTAACTATTTTGACCAATACTTTGGCACAACATTTTCCCATATCCTGTATGCATACAGTGGCTATCTAGATGCCTTCCATCTCTACCAGAACATACTATTGAGAGTGTGCACAGCTCTCAGCATGTCAACAAAGAGGTTTCATTCTAGACAAGCAACAATGGAATGTTTGTCCAACTTACCAATCATATGCATATTAGTAGTATACTGTTCAATGCTCTATGAATGTTTACACTCAGCATGATATATTCTAGGAATACAAATATGCATACAAGCAATATCATTTACTATTTCAAATAACAACTCAAATACTTATCTTTTATGTTTGTGTGGTTGCCTCCCGCTTGATCTTCTATATGTCTTTTGAACTTCTATTCATTCTGTACCACTGTGCATGCTCAAGTGTGCACTAGTGTCATCCTCATACACAGACATACATTCATTAGTATATTCTCAATATTATCAAAACATTCTAGTTCTAAATAATCTTTGAAAATGTATAGTCATGATTATAGATAATATTCAAGGTTTCAAGGAAGTCTTCTTTTACTTCTGCATATTCTTGTTTGATCATAGTACTCTTCTGGTTAATTAGATATCAAGATAAGAGACATAATATGCATAAACCCTTGATTACTAACTTTATGAATAAGCATAACCAATCATACCAAGTATACTTATATAAGGGATCCTAAGGTAAGATTCTAACTTGTCATAGGAAAACATACCTGGATTAGTATATCTGCTTAGCTATGTACAACATACCTAAACAATCTCTTCAATGATTTAGAGATCCTGAGCTAGAACCTGCATGTCTCATAGGTTAAGCATAATATAACAAAGTCATACATACCTCATAAGTAGAACAAAGATTATGGATGAGTCTTTGTCTTCATGTTGTCATGTTTTAAGGAGCTTGATTTGTCTTTTGTGATGTACCTGTATCTTGTTAGCAAACGACATCAACCTCATACAACACCATAATGCATTAGTACAATCATATAGCCCTAATCAATGAATGTCTTCGATCATTCACATGCATTCATACTATTACTAGGGTGATAAGACAATTCTAACATTAATCAAGATTGTACTAATAAATAACATGAAGACAAACACATTATGAACTTAATCAAGAATCAGATTTCAAGACATACCTGAACCTCAAGTCATACCTGTCGAGACTTCTTGTAGTCTTCTTATGTAAGGCCTTAGCCTCAACTCCCCCTGAAACTTGATCTAGAGTTTGATTAGGGTTTGCTAGAGAAACCCTAAAAATTCAATCTTTGACTTTCACACTTCCGAATGAATGGAAGGATGTGTCTTGCTGAGCTGATCAAACTAGCATACTTCAATTTTGAAATCTCCAAAAATTGACCCCTCAAAATTGCCTTTCAAACTTCTAGATATTCTTGACAGGATCCCGAACTAGGGTTTGATGAAGCCCACCATTTTGCTCAATCAAAAGGTTTGATCCAAGGCTCTAAACACTTATTTTTCTGAGGAGATTCCAGCCGTGGATTCTGATTTCAAAAATTCTAACTTTCTCCAAAACCCTAAATTCCGGAAGCCATGAATAAAGGTGCTCCAAAAATAATTCTGTTTTGACAGAAATATGCACCTGATTGTTTCTGCTATAACTCTGAAATTTTTGCTCCACAAGGTCTGAAAATGTTTTTTGTAGTAGCCTGACCTGTCATCTTTCCATCCTGACAGGCCTGACCTCAATTGGATTTTCTAAGAGAGAGTTATGCCAAGTGTCGCAACGTGACCTGTTTATGGGATAAAACAGGAGAGCGAACTTGTATGGCATGCCACGTGTCACTGTTTTGACCTTCGGCCTCTGAAAACTTTTCCTGAGATAGATCGCCCTGTTATCTTTCTATCCTAATAGTTCTGACCTCAATTGGACTCTCTGAGAGAGAGTTATGCAAAGTGTCGCAACGTCACCTGTTTATGGGATAAAACAGGAGAGCGAACTTGTACGGCGTTCCACGTGTCACTGGTTCACCTTCGGCCTCTGAAAAAGTTTATTGAGATAGTACAGTCTGTGTACTACCTGTCACTTTTTACGAAATTTTATTTGGAGCTTCCTAGCCCAAGTTATGACCTTTTTTCCAAGGTTACCTGATTTTGACTGAGATCTGGAAGAGGCAGAAACCCTAACTTGTACTGATCATAACTCCTAAAGTACAACGAATCTGAGGGTGCCCTTTGGAAACAAGGTACCTGGGGATATTATATTCGACCTGTAAACTTTTCAGACCCTGAAACTTCGCATAAATGGATTTATAGCGAAAGTTCCACGATGACTGGTTTTTGCTATGTAAAACCCTAACCTTCAAATTGTCGTAAGTAAAGCAAGTGTCGTAAGTGCCATACCTTGCCTTCCTTCAGGTTAGCTCTAATACCATGTTAATATTTAATATGCTAAGACTGAAAATAGCAGCATTACATTCCATTTCACAATAATAGCATATACAGGATCACTGAAGAAACAACAAGCATAGCATAAACACAAGAGACACAGATTTATCCTGGGAAACCCTCATGGGGTAGAAAACCCAGTAAAGCTTCCTCAATATAGATGACCAACAATACACAAAGATGCAAACCAAAGATATGATCTCCTCCTCCACCATAGCAGACCTCTCCTCCACAAGTGCGCCTTTCTCAAGTGAGTGTGTGTGTCAAATGAGGAACACACCTCCTCTATTTATACACTACACTGACATGTATTTTACACAGGTACACGTAGGCTCGTATTTAACCAATGGGTTAAATACCCCACTACAACTAATTGGGCCGACCCCTCTAGGGTGGTCTAATAACCCTTTGACCCACATAACATATACAGGGCCGACCCCCACTAAGGAAGTCTAATAACCCGAGTTACCACATTCCGACGGAGGAATAAACATCTCCGGATATACAATAAGATCTTCACGGAGGAATGAAACATCTCCGGAATAATAAAGTACAAATATAATATTCTTTGAAGTTACAATATCTCAACATCCCAACCCCACCTGAAAGGGGCTGTGGCCAGTTGAGCTATGTCGGGCTCGGTTGTAGCTATGTTGGACATAGGGGAGACTCTCATCCCATGTGCAGGGGTGTGTTGAATTGTACATGTGTAGGATATGTACGACCATCCGGTTGATGACCTCCGTTTGTCCATCGGTCTGGGGGTGGAAGGCAGTGGATTTGGTGAGCTTGGTATCCAGCAGTGACTAGAGGCTTGACCAGAATGAGCCGAGGAACCGACTGTAACGGTCTGAGATAATGGTCTATGGGATCCCAAAATGTACCCATACTTGTTCAAAGAAGAGCTTGGCAGTGGCTTCTGCTGTGATGTTCTTCTTGCAAGCGGCTAGAATCGCCATCTTGGAAAAGCGATCAACAACCACGAAAACACAGTCGTTTCCCCTCTTGGTGGACGGGAGGCCCAACATGTAGTCCATTGAGATGGATTCCCACAGCCTTTTAGGAGTAGGAAGAGGGGTGTATAGGCCCTGTTTCTTAGTGGTCGGTTTGGCAATAGCGCAAGCGATGTAGGACCTAATATACTTGTCGACATCTTGTCAAAGTTTCAGCCAGTAGAAATGTTTATGCAAAACTGCCACTGTCTTTTCGACGCCAAAGTGTCCTGCCACCCGATTGTAGTGAGCTTCCCAAATTAGCTTCGCGTGCTCGCTTGATGGAACGCAAAGATGGTCCAGACGACACAACGACCCGTCCTGAAGATGGAAATTAGCAACCACTGAGTTGGTGCCCAACATTTGATAGGCGGTGGAGAAGTCAGGGTCTGTCTTGTAGAGGTGGGGCCATCCGGAGGTCTCGTGGCCACAAGATTCTAGCACTGTGGTAAGTGCCGCGACTGGAGGTCGACTGAGGCAGTCAGTAACTCCGTTGGTACTCCCTGTTTTATATTTGATGTTGAGGTGGAACTGCTGTAAATATGTTGACCACTTCTGATGGCGGTCATTCTGCAACTTTCCTTGGGTCTGCATGAACTGTAGTGGCTTGTGATCAGTGTGGATGGCTGTCTCCTTCCCAAGAATGTAATGTCTCCACTGGCGGCAGGCTTGTACAATTGAGTACATTTCTTTGTCGTAGGTAGGGTACTTGCAGACAACATATGATAGTGTCTCACTATGATATGCCACGGGGTGGCCGTGTTGAGTGAGAACGACGCCCACAGCATAATCTGAAGCATCTGTCTCGATCTCAAAGGGATGTTGCAGGTTCAGTAATGAGAGTACCGGCGATGAGCACAAACACTTCTTCAAGTCATCGAAGGCTTGTTGTTGGAACAGGCCCCACACAAATTTTTCCTTACCACCACCCCTGGTCACTTGGCTGAGGGCCCATGCAATATGAGAGAATCCCAGCACGAACCGGCGATAGAAATTGGCGAGGCCCAAGAAGCTCCGAATTTCAGTGAGTGTGGTTGGGGCTGGCCAGTCACGGATGACCTGGATCTTGGATGGATCCACATGCACACCATGTCAATCAACGATGTATCCTAAGTAATGGACCCTGTCCATGCCGAAGGAGCATTTTTCCAAGTTTGCATATAGTTTGTGCTTCCGCAGGGTGTGCAGAACCTGCTGAATATGCTGCAAGTGTTCCTCCCAAGTCTTGCTATAGATGAGGATGTCATCCAGATACACCACTACAAAATTGTTGGTGAAAGGTCGTAGGATATCGTCCATCATCCTCATAAAAGTTGTTGGAGCATTTGTCAAACCAAAAGGCATGACCAACCATTCAAAAAGACCTTCTTTTGACTTGAAGGAAGTCTTCCATACATCTGTCTGTTCTATTGGGACCTGGTGGTAGCCAGACTTCAGATCAATCTTACTGAAGTATTTGGCCCCAGTGAGCTGATCAAGGAGGTCATCGATTCGGGGAATCGGGTACCGGTTACGGACTGTGATTTTATTCAGGGCCCGGTAATCAATGCAGAGTCGCCAGGTCCCATCTTTCTTCTGCACAAGCACGATTGGGCTCCCACAAGGTGATGAACTGGGACGGATGTGCCCCTTGTGGAGCAATTCTTGGATCTGCCTCTTGATCTCCTTGTTTTCCAACAGAGAGCGGCGATAGACTGGCCCATTTGGTAGCGGTGCGCCTGGGGTCAGATCGATGGGATGCTTGACCTGGCAGTGTAGAGGTACCCCGGTCGGAGAGGAGAAGATATCTGAGTATCCTTCCACCACCTTATCTACTTGCTTCTGTTGTGTGGATAGATCGGTCATGGAGGCCTGGGATGTGGCTGCGATTTTTCTTTCACTCTGAGAGCAAATCACGAAGAAGACAAATTTCCCGGTCTAAGAGATGAACTTCCTGCATTGCTTGGCAGAGATCAAGGAAATAGCACTAGGAGGGACTGCCTCGGGTATCCTGTAAAATTTCCTATTCAAATAAATAATAACACTACAAGGCCTAGACTCATATACAGCATGACGTTTCCATAAATAAGGTTGGCCCAAAAGAACATCTGAAACTTTGAGAGGAGCAACATCACACAATACGTCGTCCTTGAAGGGCTTGATGTCGTACGACAGTCGACACTGTTGGCTGACGCGGAGATCACTTCCTTTGCGGAGCCATCCAATGGTGTAGGGTTGTGGGTACGGCGTTGTTGGCAGGGCCAAGCGCTTGACGACCTCTGCTGAGATGAGATTCTTCTGGCTACCGCTATCAACGATGAAGTGTAGTGGGGTGCCTTTTACCCACATCTGTGAATGGAAGAGGCGTTCTCCTTCTTCTGGATCGTCTGGTTCACCAGGCTGGAGTTTGGTGGTAGCAATGGTGGCACTGGGTTCCGTGTCAATGATCCATCTTCCCCTTTCTAGTTCGGACTCAGAGTCAAAACCCGCATCTGATTCAAATGCTTTCACTTCGGTCACCAGTGACTGCTTTGAGCAGCAATCAGCAATGTTATGCCAAGGGATCTTATGGAAGTTGCACCACTTCCCGGTATATTTCTTTGTTTTTCCCATGTCCTTCTTTGCTTGTGGCTTGGACTAGTTGTCTTGATACTATCCATCTTTGCTCTGTCCTTTCCTGTCTTTTGCTGTGAAGGGTTCCCAGGCCCAAATTGTCGCATCTTTTGTTTGAGCTTCTACTCGATTTTGACAGCATATCAGTAGGCCGCACCCAAGGAAGAGATGTCCAGAAATTCCATTTCGGTTTGGATGTATCTATGCAAACCACCGCGATACTTGAGCACCAAATGTCACTCTGAATCTTTGATACCCAGCTTGGTGCACAAGGTATGGAAGATATTTGTGAACTATGGCACTGCTTGGTCTCTTTCTTGTCGCAGTGTGGTCCATTTGGTATACAAGTCGTCATAACTTCCAACAGGGTAGTATTGTTCCTTAATAACATCCCTGAAGGATTCCCAGGTGGCCGTGACTGAAAATATTGAGGCTTCTTCTGTGTCCTTTTGCTCGCAGAATGTTTCCCACCAATCTTTGACATGGGGAACGGCTTTGAGGAGCGCAAAAGTAATCTTTTCTTTATTCGAAAAGTTATGGACAGAAAAATACCCTTCTAGTAGATTCAACCACTTATCTATAGCATCTGCGTCTATCTGTCCTTCAAATATAGGGATATCGAAGTTGATTTGTACCTTGAAGGGGGCGGCACCTCCGCTCGAGGAAGATGCGTCGCTTGTTGGTAGTCGCCGAAGGATTTACGCGAAATTATCCATCATCTCGTTCCTCTGCTGCATGAGGGCTTCCTCGAGCAACATTTTGATAGGATCTCCTATCCCGTTATCTTTCTTTTTTCCTGCCATGAGAGGTCGCTTGGGCGTGCGAGAGATTTTGTCCTCAAGAGAAACAAGCTCGAGACCCAATTCTTTGTACCTTGACCTCGTTGGGGACATGCATTAAGACGACAAGGAGCAGACCGCTCTGATACCACTGATATAGATTTTATGAGCAGAACGAAATGAATATAGATTATTATCAGATGCTTAACACAAAATAACAGAGATACAACAAAACTAGTTTTCTATTCAATAAGGAAATAAGCTAAAACTGTAAAATGCAGCGGAAAACAAGCTTGCTGGAACAGTGGCGGCTTATCTCTGAGAAGAGATGTGACGGCTGCGCTCATTTCGCAAGAAGATGGTTAAAATGAGGATCTCAAGGCCTTTTACAATAAACAGGAATGTCAAAAACCCTAGACATCCAAAAACCTAACCCTAGGAGATGAAGAGCCAAAAGTCATGTGGGCCCCGTTTGGTTAAGTTAGTACATCAACTTCTCGGGGTCGTAACTTTTGCATACGATCTCTGTTTGGGGCACTCGGTAGCCCATTGGAAAGGTCTATCCGAGGTTTACAACTTTCGATTGGGGCCAAATGTATGGTATGGGCAATTACTTGGCCCCCCAAATTTCCAAAAAAGGTCGTTTAGGGCCTCAAAATGGCCCCGGAAGTTCAGGACCTGAAAAACTGCTAAAAATAATACAATACCAAAATTGCCATAAAACTATTTTGAGCTAGTTGGAAAGGTGGGTGGCCACCAATATCCACCTGGATCAGTAGAACTCCAACTGTGCAACAAAACTAGGTTTGGGGGAGTCCTACAGGTGTGTCTACGCAGGTTCCGGCTGGGAACTCTAGCCCTAAGTGCCCGGTGGAAGATTTTCTAGAGTTGACCCTAGTGTGAAGGCCATGCCAAATTCGCTAAAGGGGGCCATTTATCGACCAGAGGCCCCCGAGCATGCATGGCCACCATGGACAGGTCCGTAATGGCCAGGTGGACTTGTGGGAGGTGACGTAATCCAAGTCCTCTCGCCAGTTTGGGTTCCGTGGCCCCGGGTCAAATCCTCCAAGTGTTCCTTAATGGCCCCGGGGTGCCCGACTAGAATGCCCGTAGCACCCAAACCGTGGCTCTGTTCATGAATCCGTCGATTCCTGTGGATCCGAGATGGCGGGTTTCAGCTAGGGGACCCCCCACAGCATCCCCTGAATACCCAGAAGCGGTGCCAATGGGCCATCTCTTGAGCTAGGGTTTTGCTAAGTGAAGGCCATGCCAAATTCTCTAAAGGGGGGGATTTCTCTTCTGGAGGCCCTCGGGCATGCGTGGCCACTGTAGACATGTCCACAATGGCCACATGGACCTATGGGAGTCGACGGAATACAAGTCTGCTCACCGATTTGGGTTCCGTGGTCCTGGAGCAAATCCCCATCATTGAGTAAAACCCTAGCTCTGGAGATGGCCCATTAGCACTGCTTCTGGGTGTTCGGAGGATGCTGTGGGGGGTCCCCTAGTTGAAAATCGTCGTCTTGGACCCACCGAAATCGACGGATTCACAAACCGAGCCACGGTTCAGGTACTACGAGCATTCTAGTCGGGCGCCCTAGGGCCTTTCAGGGACACTTGGAGGATTTGACCCAGGGCCATGAAACCCAAACCGACGAGAGGACTTGGATTCCGTTGCCTCCCACATGTCCACATGGCCGTTGTGGACCTATCCATAGTGGCCATGCATGCCCGAGGGCCTCCAGTCGAGAAATGGACCCCTTTAGCGAATTTCGCATGGCCTTCACTGAGCAAAACCCTAGCTCCGGAGATGGCTCATTGGCACCGTTTATGGGTCTTTGCGGGACACTGTGGGGGGTCCCCTAGCTGAAACCTACCATCTCAGACCCACTGGAATTGATGGATTTACGAACCGAGCCACGATTCAGGTGTTATGGGAATTCTAGTCAGGCACCCCGGGGCTGTTTAGGGACACTTGGAGGATTTGAATCGGGGCCACAGAACCCAAACTGGTGAGAGGACTTGGATTACGTCGCCTCCCATAGGTCCAACTGGCCATCGAGAAATGGCCCCCTTTAGCGAATTTGGCATCACCTTCACACTAGGGTCAATTCTGGAAAATCTTCCACTGGGAACTTAGGGCTAGCATTCATGGTTGGAACCTGACTAGACACACCTGCAATACTCCTCAGAACTCGGTTTTGTTACACGGTTGGAGTTCTACTCCCCCGGTAGGTATCCAGCAGGTGTCCCTGAAGGCATTTTGGATGCGAGACAGGACGATCCATTGAATGAATACCATGGCTCGGATCGATAAACCATCAAATCCGTTGGATTCAGCACACCGGGATAGTGCTTATGGTGCCCCTCCCCTCCGTCCCGGTGGCTCGCCCTCATCTTGTACGTCCATCTTGGAAACTAGGGTTTTGCTCAGTGAGGGAGTGTACAATTTTTGCACACAGGGGTCAACTCTAGAAAATCACCCACTGGGCACTTATGGCTACCATTCCTAACCGAAGCCTGTCTAGACACACCTGGAAGACTCCCCGGAACCCGGTTTTCTTGCACGGTTGGAGTTCTACGCCCCTGGCAGGTATCCAGCAGGTGTCCCTGAAGGCCTTTTGGATGCGAGATAGGATGAGCCATAAAATGAAGACCGTGGCTCAGATCAATGAACCGTCGACTCCGTTGGATTCAACATGCTGGGATAGTGCTAGCGGTGCCCCTCCCCTCTGGCCTGGTGGCCCTCCCTCATCTTGTACGTCCATCTTGGAAACTAGGGTTTTGCTTAGTGAGGGAGTGTGCAATTTTTGCACACGGGGGTCAACTCTGGAAAATCACCCACCGGGCACTTATGGCTAGAGTTCCCAGTTGGAACATGCATAGAGACACCTGCAGGACTCCCCAGAACCCGGTTTTGTTGCACGGTTGGAGTTCTACGCCCCCGACAAGTATCCATCAAGTGTCCCTGAAGGCCTTTTGGATGCGAGATGGGACGAGCCATAGAATGGAGACCATGGCTCGGATCGACCAACCGTCGACTCCATTGGATTCAACACGTCAGGATAGTGCTAGGGGTGCCCCTCCCATCCGGTCCAGTGGCGCCGCCCTCATCTTGTACGTCCATCTTGGAAAATAGGGTTTTGCTTAGTGAGGGAGTGTGCAATTTTTGCACACGGGGGTCAACTCTGGAAAATCTTCCACCAGGCACGTATGATGATGATGATGGTGACGATGATGAATGTTAGGAACCCATGTCTTTACTTTGTTAGTATATTGTTGTTGGACGCATATGCTTTGTAAGTCATCCCGTAGTATTTGTTGATCCATAGTTTGTGTTATTGTTGTTGATACCGAAATATGCATATTTCATTCCTAAGGACCCTATCCCACATTCCACTTCCCAACACCCAAAATCTCACATTTGTCTATTTTTAGGGTTTGCCATAACTTCTTCAATTTTCACCCGATCACCTTCAAATTTTACCACACAGTTTCTTTTCCAATTCTGCTTCTTTGTCCCTCTCTGCCAAATTTTCTCATTCTTTCACCCTACTTCTGAAATCCCCCTTTTTTGCTTTCCTGTCCTTTCGACAGTGTCTAAAATCTAGTCAAACCCCAATTACCCATCAGATTTTTTTCCCAATCCAAATTTCCCTTTACTAAATCAACTTCTGTTTGTGTTTTTCTACCCATTCCAAAAAAAAAAAAAAAAAAAACCCTCGTTATGGTTGTCATCTATGCAGTAGCACACACCATGGAGGAAGCACTTGTAGCCATCCAAGCCAAACTCCAAGATTTAGATGAAAAATTTCTCAGCCTCCATCTTCAACATCCAGCCATGAACAATAACCGACAGCAAGAATCTTTTGCAGCCACCGGGTTCTCTTCTTCTAGCAATTTTCGTGGGCCGAAGCTTGATTTTCCTCGCTTCAATGGTACTTATCCGACTAGATGGATATACCGAGCAGAACAATATTTCAGTCTACATAATACTTTTGATGTCCAGAAAGTTCCACTTGCATCGTTTCATTTGGAACAGGAAGCCCTTCAATGGTACTGTTGGTACATCAAAGCTCATCCCGAGCCAAACTGGACAGATTTTTGCCAACTCCTTTTGCCACGATTTGGTCCTAGTGCTTTTGATGACTTCATAGGAACACTCACTAAACTTCACCAAATGGGAACAGTGAGTGAGTATCAGATAGAATTTGAGAAACTGGCCAATCACACAAAAGGATTGTCTGATGAATTCTACAGGAGTTGTTTTATCAGTGGTCTCAAGGATGAAATCCACTCAGAGGTCAAAATGTTCTATCCCAACACAATGATGGAAGTCCTAGGGTTGGCCAAGTTGGAAAAGGACAAGATCACATCTCAACAATGCTCCAAACCCACCTTTGTTCCCTTTAGAAATATGGGTTCCCAACGACCTCCCATCACGCTTACTCCTCAACCAACTCCTATCAAGCATTTGTTCGAAACAGAGATGTAGGCAAGCCGAGAAAAAATGCTTTGTTATAATTGTGATGAGAAATTCACTCGTGGGCGTAGATGTGTTCAACAAAAGCTCTATCTCTTGGATGTGGATTCTCCGCCTGCCTCAGAACTTGGTGAAGAAGCTACAGATACAGTAGATGATCAGGTCGACATTCAACACTTGCCTATTGACACCCCATCTCAGGACGACCCACCCGAGATCTCTCTCCATGCTATAACCGACATCACCACCCCACAAACAATGCGGGTCAGGGGATACTTCAAGAAGCTCCCTCTTACCATACTCATTGATTCTGGTAGCACTCATAACTTCATTGACCCTTGGATTGCCAAATAGGATGATTGTTTTGTCCATCCTTGCTCCAACTTTGAAGTCATGGTTTCCAATGGGGGTACCTTACCTTACAAGGGGAAGTGTCACAATGTGTGTATCTCTATGGAAGATTATAACCTACGCTCTGACATGTTTGCCTTGTCCTTAGGTGGATGTGATGTGGTTTTGGGCGTTCAATGGTTACGCACACTTGGCCCCATCTTATGTGATTTTGCTGAACTTTGGATGCAGTTTTTAGTCAATGGGACACAACACAAATTTATGGGCTTACAACCAGGGTCTCTCTGCATCATCAGTTCACATCGCCTGGAAAAGATCCTTAGGAAGAATTCACATGGTGTCATTGCGCATCTCCATTCCCTTTAGATGCACCCACCAATGGTCTCCACTAATTCCTTGGATAGATATGCATGTGTCTTTATTACACCAGTGGGCTTGCCGCCTTCACAAGACCTTTCCGGTAAGCATTTCGCCGCATCTACATCTCAGCAAGACATGATGGCTATTTTGCATACAGTACAAAAGTGGAATCCATCCCTATTGGGGAATTATTTCTGCATCAAGACTGATCTCCAAAGTCCGGAAACTTTCCTGGAACAAAGGGTCTCCTCCCCAGCACACCTGAAATGGGTTATCCAACTCATGGGTTATGACTATGCGACCACTTGCCAGAAGGGTAAGGACAATATGGTGGAAGATGCTCCTCCTCGCACATTTGATCACCCAGTTTCTCTTACAGCTATTTCTCTGCTTGTTCCAAATTGGTTGCAATCTGTTCAACGAGGCTATCTCTTCTATGAACTCCATGCTTCTTCATCAGTAGGGCACTTTGGGTTCCTCAAAACGTATGAACAAGAACAATGAAAATTCTTTTGGCAGGGACTCAAAATGACAATTCAACGGATGGTGGTTGACTGTGATACTTTCCAGGTCAACAAGGGTGAAACGACCCTCCTTTTGGGACTGCTCGAACCCTTTCCCATCCCTCCACATATTTGAACAACTATTTCTATGGATTTCCTAGAAGCGCTCTAGTGGTATAGTACTACATCTCAAAGGACACCATATGAAGCAGTCTCTGGACAGGCACCACCAGTTCTTCTTCCATGCACCTTCAGCAGCTCCCCAGTTCAGGAAATTGACTCAATTCTTCGAAACCATGATCAACTTCTTCTCATTCTGCAGGATAATCTTCACATGGCAAGAATTCGACTGAAACAACAAGCCGATCAACACCATTCTGAGCGCACTTTTCACATCGACTATATGGTTCTTCTTCGTCTACATCCTTCCACGCAATCCTCCCTGAAACTCCAAAGGCTCCAGTGGCTCGGAATGCAACCCAAGGATGCTACAGGGGACCCACTCCTTCAGATTCTACATCAATTTCCACATCTAAAGCTTTGAGGACAAAGCTTTTTCTAAGGGAGAGGGGATGTTAGGAACCCATGTCTTTACTTTGTTAGTATATTGTTGTTGGACGCATATGCTTTGTAAGTCGTCTCGTAGTATTTGTTGATCCATAGTTTGTGTTATTGTTGTTGGCGCATATGCTTTGTAAGTCGCCCATAGCTTTGTTTATCCATAGTTTGTATTGGCCCATGGTTTTGACTCATAGTATTGGCGCCTAGACTTAGCCCATGGTTTGTATTAACCCATGGTTTGTATTGACACATAGTATTGACCCATGGTATTGGCGCCTAGACTTAGTATATAAGTGTGTGTTGAGGCCTATGAAGGCACCGTGAAGTTAATTGTATTGAGCTTGCTCAAAGGAGGTTGCCCCCTCGAAGTGGCCCGTGATCAATATAAAAGTGATTCTGAGTTCTATTATTTCTGATATCTTGTGTATTTGCATTAATTAATTATTGCAGGTTCATCACAATGAAGAGGTTGACGGTGATGGCGATGGCGATGGCGATGGTCATGAAGATGATGATGATGGAGTGTTTGATGAGGAACCTGGAGTTAGAGTTAGAGTTGGAGTTAGAGTTAGGGTTAGAGGTAGAGTCAATGATGATAATGGAGATGGTGGTGATGATGAAGACGTTGATGGTGATGGTGCGGATGGAGAAGATGGCTTAGTGCTAGGATTTGGGTGAGGGTTAGGGCTAGGATTATAGAAGGAAATTGAATTAGGATTAGAGGTAGAGTCAATGATGATGATGGAGATGGTGGTGATGATGAAGACGTTGATGGTGACGGTGATGGTGATGGTGAGGATGGAGAAGATGGCTTAGTGCTAGGGTTTGGGTGAGGGTTAGGGCTAGGGTTATAGAAGGAAATTGAATTAGGGTTAGAGGTAGAGTCAATGATGATGATGTAGATGGTGGTGATGATGAAGACGTTGATGGTGACAATGATGGTGATGGTGAGGATGCAGAAGATGGCTTAGTGCTAGGGTTTGGGTGAGGCTTAGGGCTAGGGTTATAGAAGGAAATTGAATTAGGGTTAGAGTTAGAGTCAATGATGATGATGGAGATGGTGGTGATGATGAAGACATTGATGGTGATGGTGAGGATGGAGAATATGGCTTAGGGATAGGGATTGGGTGAGGGTTAGGGCTAGGGTTATAGAAGGAAATTGAATTAGGGTTAGAGTTAGAGTCAACGATGATGATGGAGATGGTGATGGCGACGGTGATGGTGATGATGAAGGAGATGGTTTAGTGCTAGGTTTTGGGTGAGGGTTAGTTTGGGTGATGGTTGATAATGCAATGTTTTCAAATATATTTGATGTATGCTAATGGATGAGGATACAAGTGCAAATATGAAGAATTTTGCATATGTATACTATGACCTACTACTTCATGGTTATTATGAGTGATTGACCTACTAGATTAGGTAAGGTGTTATATGATGGGTTCACATATGGTTGAAGTTTGTGCACATAAGTTAAGTGGATGTATACATGAGGTATCACAGGGTGGATGTGGTTGTTATGAGCCTAACTAAGTGGATGTTTATATAATTGAGATATTCTCTCAGCGAAGTATGTGTTAGGTGAGTATTTTATGATTAATTTTTATAATATCTCTGTGTTTAGGTTGAGTGTTAAGTTATTAAGAGATTTTCTCTCAACTTCTTTTTTTGTTAAGGAAGTAGTTACATGTCCTTAATGTACATATACATGTAATAAATGTGCAATTGCATTGAATTTTGTTGAAAAACATCTCCCTATATTTTCTAATAAATTTGACAAGAGAACCGGAAGCAACAAAATATTGGGAAGTTTTATTTGTAGGATAAGAGGATTAACATATAATAAAGTATATTTTTCATTGATAATTATGTTACATAGTGTGTTTCTATGTTCTATGGTTTTTCTATGATGTCATTGGTTCTATGTTTTTTGGAGGTTATTTGTCGCAAAATAGTAGTCATTGTCTATTGGTTTGATGCAATGCACCGTATAATGAGAAAATATTCTACAAGATGCTACTAATATTATGTTTTATGAAAGAATTATCATGGAAAAGTTGCAAATAAGTACTACTAATGATGTGCTTGAGTTGAATGTGATTCCCAATTATTATGTCATTGTTGGGATTTTGTAGTTGTGAAGAATAACTGTAATAGATGGGGGGGTTGAAGATATGAATCAATAATATTTTGTCCCAAGGAAGTCTTGGTCTCATTTTTTTTTACTTATGCGACATCACGATGGATTGAGTAGTCATGATTGATCATATGTGTTTATGAATTATTAGAAAATTGCTATGATTATTATGACCATAGTGCATAAAGCATGGAGACTGAGCTACATAAGTAATAGAGGTCATAGAGGTTGTGTGAAGGAAATGTTGAATTTTGTTGCTAGCTCTTGCATGTATTGTAAGGATAATCATACTTGAGTAAATCATGCATGGTGGAGATCACTGATTAAGCATTGAACCGAAGGATTTTGCATGTTTATTTTGTACATGATGCATGGTTTTTGTGTATGTGGCTCTTGGTGAGATCATGATGAGAAAAAAAACTTTGACTTAGTGGACTATTCCACATTTACAAGTCAAGTAGAAAAATTCAAAAGAGGTGTAAATGAGAGGAAGCAAATGAATCTCATTGACACCAATTACACTTGCAAAATTAGAGCAATCAAAGCTCTCAATATCACCGATACCACTCTGTCCCTGAAGAAGATTTCCCTATAAAGTACCTGGATCATGACCAAAGGAAGTGACTACTCCCAATCCAGTGACAACTACCCTCCTCTAATTAGTAGCACTTAGTTTTTTTCCTGCACAACCTTCATAGGTCGCAGAGCAATGGTCATTTCTTTGCCTAGAGGTTAATTAGAGTGTGTAAGATAACAAGTGTTCTCGCATCCAGATTTTTTGGCATTTGATTAGTGGCATATAGGCTATATAAGAATGGAAATGACTCAGTGTGACTTGGTCCCTTAATAGATTGGGTAACAAACCCTTCTAATAGTGATCATATCCCACCTGGAGTCCAAATACCCCCTATTGAGGGTACGTGTGGTGGGTCACGGATTCTAGGGATAGATTAGGTTAATAGGGCTACATTAGGTTTCTAGGATTCTAGATTAGTTTCTGAGGGTTAGATTAGTGTTTCTAGGGTTAGTTTATCTTTCTAGGATTTCTAGGGCTAGATTATGTTTCTAGGATTTTAGATTAGTTTTTGAGGGTTAGATTAGTGTTTCTAGGGTTAGTTTAGCTTTCTAGGATTTCTAGGGCTAGATTATGTTTCTAGGATTCTAGATTAGTTTCTGAGGGTTAGATTAGTGTTTCTAGGGTTAGTTTAGCTTTCTAGAATTTCTAGGGATAGATTATGTTTGTAGGGTTATATTAGTGCTTCTAGGGTTAATCATACATGAATAAACAATCACATGGCTATAAATCATAACTTAATCACAACTCAGACATCAAATAAACGATATAGGATAACGATATCAAATAAACCATCTAACATGAATAACATTAGCCATGCATGAATAAACAATCACATGGCTATACTATGTACCTCAATCAATTAGGCCTTCTGGATCCTCTCAGTTTTTTATTATCTTGAACAACCTCTCATGCTCCGCATGAGTTAGTAAGTAGCGTACCTTGTTTGATGACTTCATTGACGTTGTTTGTAGTTGGATGTTTATACCCACGATTAAGTGCGTAAAGTGATACACTTGCGACCCTGGTCTATAATCTGTGTATGTGTAGCCATTTCTCTTTGGTCCCTTTCCATCCACTATAAGATATCCCCCCTGAACAACCATCGAGCCAGTTGGAAAGGTAATGCCTTCACTATCCGTTAATGATGCAAGGAGGGTTTGCTTCCCCTAGATGCATCGTGCCAACCAATAATTCGTCCCAATTGCACTGTCTATCGGGGCGACAATTGCATAGATGTGTCTTGCAAAAATGCATTTTAAGGTCATATTCCAACAAGCAGTGGTTTGATAACTTGGATAATTACAAAAACAAGGAGGGAACCGAGATATGCATTCAGAAATGTTTACCTATTTGTACAAGATTAGATATATGATCATATTCATTCGAAATAGAGGATTGGTCTTCCTCTAACTGGATTGTTTCAGCAACTGCACGTGGGTCCACTACAAGTGATACATGATCCCATTCATCAATCCAATCTATTGATTCACACTCATCCCACTCACAATTGCTGCAAGACCCACAAAAGAAAGCAAGTTTTCGCGTCCATATTTCAAATAAAGGATTGTTTGAGCTTCAAACCGAATGAAATCCACGAGTTCCTTGCACAATACTACAACTATAAGAACGTGATTGATCTATATCAACTACATTCTAGAAATTTCTGACAACATGTCCTCTACCTATTGGTATGTGTTGCTCTGTGGTTCGATCTGACATTTTTTCTTTGCACCATCAAACTATGGATTCGGCATTCCAAATATGAGGGCCTCCCATGCACCTCATCTCCTCCCTTCGTAGGGAATTTTTGAGACATGCTCCATCCTCGTCATGCTCTCCCTTTCCATGCCCGGTCTCAAAATAGTTCCATACATGCAGCACATCATAAGTCTTGTGCAACATACTCAACCACTGGAAAGACGTGCATTTTTGAACTGGCCTACACAACCATCTGACCATATCCAATGTTGATCCATATGTATCCCTCTCTCCTTAAGCTGATCATAGAAAATTTTGAAGCAATGCTGCACATAATGCAGGTCATGGCACCTATCGTCACTGATGTAGAAGTTGGTCTCTTTCAATATTATCGTCATGACGTTGCTGCTCTCTGGCGTGTGCCTGTACGTGATATGGACCATTATGCTAACTTGGTCTAAATGGTAGTATTGACTTTGAATCTCATTATGTGGCTGTAGGGTATAGTTTTCCGCAAATTCCACAAGTGACAATATTGTGCCCTTGGGAAAGGTGTCCTTGCACTATCTGTACTGTTCATCCTGCCATTGTGCTACATGGACATGCTGTACATAATGCTCAGTATTTGGTAGAATTCCTTCATGAAATCACAAATTTGTACCTGGTGCCACAAAACCAGGGCATTAATACAACGTGACATTTTCAATATGAATATATATGTACAAATTCAACATGTACAGTATGAAAGCATGCAAACTTATACTACCTATGACTTCACCAATGCAATTTTTTTGCTTTCCTTCGAACTATCTACTTGATATGTTATGTATTGGAAGTTGTGCATTTCTATTGACATCCTTCGAAATTTGTGCTTCGCGGTTGCATGGATGTAGCGGCTCAATAATGCAAATCCATTGCAACTGGAACACGTCCCATATAAACATGATCTTTTATAATATTTTTGTCCTTCAGGCCTTCGACACATTATTCTATGTATAAATTCTTTGGATGCATTCAATGGTTGTAACGAAGGGCAATCCTGCACAATGTTAGTATGCAAACCTCAAAATATATGTCTATATGTATCATAATAGTACTCAAATTCTACATGGTATCTACAACAACATGTATTGCAATCAATGCAAATTCTAACATACCAGGGTTTTCATTTTTCGAAGGACCTTTGGCCCAAGTTCAATTGTGTGTGCTCATTATTGAACCTCTCATAGAGTTCTGTTTGTGTGGTGTCAAGGAAGTGCTTGACATGGGGTTCACCCCCCCTAACACCTTTTCTCAACTTTAAAACATCTCTTTGATTCGATGACAGTCTAGTGTTATCATGCCAAAACTTTTGCACTAGTTATTTAACAACATCAATGAGCTTCATGTCTGAATGAGGTAACCTACCAACAAAGGCCCAACAATCTTTTTGGCCTGGGGTCTCAAGTTTTTCTCTAATGGCAGAATACTTTTGAAGAGTCTTTGTATCTACTTTAAATATTTTACATGTGTGTGATAGTAGGCGACGTTGCCTTGTGGATTTGTCTACAATCGATTCTGACAGTACACGATGGGTTGCATTAAAATCTTTTGTGCGAGAAGTTTTTCCAATCAAATAAATGCAGATTGTAGATTTCTAACAACATGATTGTTGGCCTCTGAACTTCTAACTACCTTTATGCACAAAATTCTCCTAAAATGAGCTAGAAAATGTGATTTTAACAAAGCAAGAGACAATTGACATTTTGCTGCATCAGTTTTGGATTAAAAAAAAAATTGATTATCTTGTTACAATGGAAATCAATAGTGCGTTTGGGCATCTTACCTTCAAGTCCTGAAAATCAACTTTCATCCACATGAATACATCTGGGAGTTCTTCGTCATCCGTTGATAGTTGAGGCAAGGGAGTCGGCAAGGAAGTACGAGTCTCGTCAACAGTTGTTGTGGCCCTTCGTTCAGTAATTGGTCCTGCAATGGAGTGTGTTCGCCAGGTGGGTGCTCTTCTTGGGGTGGTTTCCAGTTAAGAACTTGTTCAACATCCATCCCTTCATACTTGACATCAGGCAAGATTTGATTGACTTCAACCACTTCGTCATTGCTTATTAATGGATCTAAGGCACTAACATTTTGATTTCTACAGTTTTGCATGTACAACCTGGCCTTTTCTCTTATCTCATGGGCCTTTTCAGGGGTAAGCTGCGTCCTTCTAGACTTTCTTTGATTATTACATCGGTTGCCCATATTCAATGCGCTTTTGGAAAAACAAAAATATGACCCCTGCAAGAATGAACAACAAACAAGATATTAAAACTCGATGTGCATGATTATTAAAGCTTGATGTAGCAATTGATTATGTACAACAACATCTAGTGATAATGTTTTCATATAATCTTAAAAGCTATTGGGAATGCCCTACATATAAAGTTACAACATCACATCTAGGAACTCAGTAGGATGGTATTGGATGGTGGTATGGGATGTTAGTAGTCCAGCAAATTCCCTACAAGGGAGAAGCTCATATCACTTCATTTTCATGGTATGGATGAGGGAAAATAGCCCCAAAAGACTAAGAGTTTCAATTGTTTAGGTGTTTGTGTGAGTTGTTGTAGTGAAACCATGAGGAATTCAACAAATGTTTGTCTACTAGATGGAGGAATGTGATTATGAAATGTTATTAGTGGTGATGCAAGTAATTTGTTTTTATTATCTTCATGAAAGGTTGAAAGCATTGCTTTGTGCATGTTGTAGTTTTTTTTTGGTAGGATGTTTTTATTGTCTATGTTGAAGATTAAGAAGACTAAAATAGATATATCATACGATTCATGAGGAAAACGATTCATGAGGAAAAACAAAAATAGATGCCATTCAAACAAGTGAATGAAGACTAAATTACATTTAACAAGATCAAATTTTCACCATACCTCAAGGATTATCATTGCTCTTTGCTTCAAATGTCAAATGCTCTTTTGATGTGTCCACTATATGTAAGAAGATTTCATGTGTATCCAAGTAGCATGAGAATTCAATCCAAGGTGCCAAATAGAGTCCAACTATTGTGTATTCACTCAATTGATCCAAATAGAGCCCAATAGGTGTGTATTCAATACAAAGAACCAAATAGAGCCCCAAATATTGTGTTTTTAATCCAAATGGTGTATGAATTCAATCTACCATGAAAATGCTTGTTGGAATGTGCGTGAAACCAATGAAGAGAATGCGATTGAATGAGGAAAAAAAAATGTGGGAGAAAGAATGCAGGTGATTTTCTAAATTTTATGTTCAACAGGGACGCGAACGCGCCTCTGGCGTGTGCGCACTAGAGGCATGTGTGTGTCCTTGCTGAACGTTTTAATGGTTGGTGGGTAACGTTCGTTGTATCTATTGCCCAACAGATATAAATGTGTCAGTTTATGCCTAGAGCCCCTCCCCCATAAAGGCCTTTAGGACCTCTTCTAACCCATAATCCCTAAGTGCATTTAAGTGCTTCTAGGTGTTTGGGGGTTTAAGGGTATATTTACAAATTTGTGTATTTTGATTTCAAAACATTGATTTAATTTTCAGTTAGAAACATATGTATTACATCAAGAATAATTAAATACATAGTAGATATATATTAATGTTGTATAAAGACTGCTCGGAGGTGCGATTATTGTGAGATCGCAGTATGTCAGATTTGTTCATAATTACCATCAGATTTTATTCTCTTAGGGCGATGCAGATGTGACAAAATGCACTTTGATGGTTAGTTTTATTTGCTGGGAAATATTTTCCCGGTTAATTTATGGGGAAGGATAACAGTATTGATACTCCCACCCCTATGGAAGGATGGAAAAGCATAGCACAGAAGGTATAAGCTTGGCTTCATGTAATATGTAGAGCACTCTTCTTTACATTGCTGTATTAATCAAAATCTAAGGCACCTGTTATTTTGTGTCTCAGTGTAGGATGAAGATGATGAGATGTAAAGGATCTAATCAAGTAGTCATGGAGGGCCTCCTCATCATGGAAGATTTTACGAATAGTGTTCATTTGCTGTAAGTGGAATCACAATTGCAATAAAATAAGGTTTTTCGTCATGATGATCTGATGATGATGATGATGAAGATCATGATGAATATGATGATGATGATGAAGATGGTGATGATGATGATGACTAATGGAGATGATGATGATGATGATGATGATGATGTTGATGATGAAGATGATGACGGATATGCAGCACATCATCCTCATCCTCATCATCATCTTCATCATCATCAACAACATGATCATCATCATCACCATCATCATCGTCATCATCTTCATCATCATCATCATTGTGAGGACAAGGATGATGATAATGATGATGATACGATGATGATGATGGTGGTGGTGGATGATGATGAATATGAGTACGATTATGATGATGACGATGGTGATGAAGATCATGATGATGATGAAGATGGTGATGATGATGATGATGATGACAATGAAGATGGTGATAATGATGATGATGATGACTAATGGAGATGATGATGATGATGCTTAATGATGATGATGATGTTGATGATGAAGATGATGACGAATATGTAGCACATCATCATCATCTTCATCATCATCCACAACATGAGCCATAGCATGATCATCATCATCATCTTCATCATCGTCGTCATCATCATCATTGTGAGGAAGAGCATGCAGATGATGATGATGATGAAGATGATGATGATGACGACAATGATGATGAATATGATGACTAATGGAGATGATGACGATGATGATGATGTTCATGATGAAGATGGTGACGAATATGCAACACATCATCCTAATCATCATCCTCATCTTCATCATCATCAACAACATGATCATCATCATCACCATCATCATCGTCATCATCTTCATCATCATCATCATCTGCATGCTCTTCCTCACAATGATGATGATGATGACGATGATGAAGATGATGATGATGATCATGCTATGGCTCATGTTGTGGATGATGATGAAGATGATGATGATGTGCTACATATTCTTTAGATTTATTAAAGGCTTCTTGAAATTTTTAAATATTCATTCTAAATTTTCACCGCTATTCTAAATTTTCAGTACTCGCTGCTTTTGATATTTATAAATTTTCTTGATAAAATTTGAGAGCGGTTTTAAATTTTCTTTATAAATTTAGCTACCATTCAAATTTCAAATTGATACTAAAAATTATTAGTAGATTTACAATAAATATATTGTTAATTCATTTGTAAGTATTTACAATATATTATATAATATAATATATTTACAATATATTTCTCGTTAATTTATTTATAACAGGTTTATTATTAATTCATTTATAAAAGTAATAATTAATTTATAATAAATTTATTAATTATTTTTACAATATTAATAAGATGGTTACATAAAAAATTTATAATAACTTAAGTTTGTTTTGATAAAAATATCTTTATTATGTATATTTAGTATAATTTATTTTTTAATAAAAAATATTTAAATGTTCAACTTTAATTTTTGTAAAGAATTTGAAAAACTATATATTATATTGGATGTAAACTCATTAATAAATACATAACATACTTATAATATATTTATCAGTAATTGATTTATTATAAATATATTAATGCTTTTTATAATAATAGTAAAATTTATTTATATTAGTTGTAAAAATCATGAATAGATTTATAATAGTAAAAATCAATTAAAAAACAATAATCCATATATATATATAGTATAATTAAATTTTTATTAAAAAATAAAAGATATAAAAGTTGCAATTTAATTTCTTTAAATAAAATATATAAAAACTATATGTTATATTGGATAATTAGACTTTTTGGAATTTAGAAACATTAAAAATATAATATAATGTTTCATATTTATTAAAAACCCGGGATAACTTAATTAAAATGGGCTGGACTGGACTTAGTAGATGTTCTTTATGTAATGTTGATGCCGAGACTTCTAAATGTCTTCTGGAGACTTGTATTTTCACTAGAAAAATATGGAGGATTATATGCTTTGTTTTAAATATCACCCAAGATTGGGGGTTTGAAAACTTTGATGTCTGTACGCTCAATTGGTTTAGGGACTGTAAAGTACACCCTCTCTTGCCATTGATTATTCCCTGGTTTATTTGGTTCACTAGAAACAAAGCTGTATTTGAAGACCAAAAGCCATGTTTCTAGAAGACTACTTGTCAGATTCTTAATGTGTATCACTCCATTTATATAGACCAGGAGACTTTAAAGATAAAGAGTATTGGATTCTTTGACCCTCAGTTTAATTGTTCTACAGTCTTTTTTGATGGTGCTCCACAAGATGGTTTGTGTGCAGCTGGTGGAGCTATTTTCTTGAATGAATTTCATTACTTTAGTTTAAGACTCAATTGTGGTGCCAGGACAAACATGAAGGCAGAGCTTCTAGCTTTATGGTGTATTTTAAAAGTGGCTAGTGTCTTCGGTATTGATGATGTGAAGATATTTAGGGATTCCAGGGTCACCATAAAATGGGCTCAAGGTGATTACAATCTCAAAGTCTTATCTTTAATTCATTGGAGCAACATGATCAAATAGACTATCCTTCTTTTCAAGAACATCTCTTTGGAGCATATTTATAGGCAGCACAATCTTTTGGCAGACAAACTTTCCATGCAAGCCATGAACAGTGAGGAGGGTTTTATTATATGGGAAGAATTCCATAATTCCCAAGTTGTTGATTCAGGATCTATGAGGTTTTTTTAATTTCATCTGTCTCGAATCTATTTGAGTATAGAACTTTATGTAGAGTACATAAGTGGGCACTTTCCTACCTTTATGTAATATTCTGAATGCTATTTTCAGTCCTTTGTTGTTTTGATATGTATGCAAGGTATATCTGCTACATTCCATATAAATTTTTTCATAAGACTTGGACGATCATGTACCTTTTGATTCAATTTGAATAACATTGGTATGCTTTTTTCTGCTACAATATATATATATATATAATGTTTTATATTTATTTATTTATAATATAAATAATATAATTGTTGATAAAATTAATTAAGTGATGTAGTTTAAAACTAAAATTGAAGATAAATAAAAATTATTATAATTTATAAATTAAAAAAAAAACACATTTCTTATAATGTCTACGTAAGTTTTAGTATAAATTTATTTAATATATCTTAATTTAAACTTTGCTAGGGTATTAGTTTTGAATATAGTCTATATTGAGATGTGCATGACAAATGTCACACTAACACATAACCCTAAACATCAAAATAAGATATTGTTAGGAACCCGTGTCAACTCTTCTCTTTACTATGTTAGTATATTGTTGTTGGACGCATATGCTTTGTAAGTCGTCCCATAGTATTTGTTGATCCATAGTTTATATTAGCCCATAGTATTGACCCATAGTATTGGACGCATATGCTTTGTAAGTCGTCCCGTAGTATTATATGTCCCATGGTTTTGACTCATAGTATTGGGCATAGACTTAGTATATAAGTGTGTGTTGAGGTCATTGAAGGCACCGTGAAGTTAATTATATTGAGCTTGCTCAAAGGAGGTTTCCCCCTCGAACTGGCCTGTAATCAATATAAAATTGATTCTGAGTTCTGTTATTTCTGATATCTCGTGTATTTGCATTAATTAATTATTGCAGGTTCTTCACATCTGGTATCAGAGCACTTTCTTGGGCTTATTGGGTGGAATTTCTGCCAAATTTTTTTTTCCGCATCTGTTGCAAGTTTGGATCTAGGAATAACCCCTATCCACTTAACTGTGGGAAGTAATTGGGCATAAGCCCTAAAACTCATTGTGAGTACCAAAGGAACCCCAAAGTAGCTAGCCCATTGAGAGGATTTGCCAGCAAAAAGGGCAACGACCCCTACCTGATTGACTAGTTCCCACCCGTGAGGTAAACCAAGAGTTGTCGTTTGTGGCAAAGCGGTTATCAGTTTTACCTGAGCTGTGGAGTGAGGGGCACTGCCCCAATGCGCAAGCCATCAGACAACATTGGTGGCCGAGTGAATCCCCTGAACCAATAGGAAGCCGCACATACCTGGGGTCCATATCTATTTTCAGTTGAACTGTTGCCGATCACTTCTGCTCCAGATCCAGCCGTTTCAGATCTATTCGAAAAGTCATTCTAGATCCAGTCGTCGTTTTAGATCCAGCCGTTTTCGATCCCTTCCGCACCGCTGTTGCCGATCCATTTCTGGAAAAATAATAAAATAAAAAAAAATAAAAGAAGGTATAAAATTATGTTTTTTGGCCATATCTTCCTTGCTTCAACTCTGTTTTCCCTGAAACTTCATTGACATCCCTGCAATCCCATTCTGCATATTTCATTCCTGAAGACCCTATCTCAAATTCCACTCCCCAAGACCAGAAATCCCACATTTGTCTATTTTTAGGATTTGCCATAACTCCTTCAATTTTCACCCAAACGCCTTCAAATTTTTCCACCGAGTTCCTTTCCTAATTCTGCTTCTTTGTCCCTGTCTACCAAACTTTCTCATTCTTTCACCCTGCTTCTGAAATCCCCATTTTTGCTTCCTTGTCCATGAAAGAGTGTCCAAAACCTGGTCAAACCCCAATTACCCATCTGGGTTTTTCCCAAATCCAAATATTGCTTTACTAAATAAGCTTTTGTTTGTGTTTTTCTATCCATTTCCAAAAAAAAAAAACTCTTGGTTGTGGTTGTGACCTGCGCAGGAGCAAAAATCATGGAGGAAGCACTTGTAGCCATCCAAACAAAACTCCAAGATCTGGATGAAAAATTTCTCAACCTCCATCTTCAGCATTAAGCCATGAACAATAACCGGCAGCCATAATCTTTTGCAGCCATCGGGTTCTCTTCTTCCAGCAATTTTAGTGGGTCGAAACTTGATTTTCCTCGCTTCAATGGTATTGATCCGACTGGATGGATATACCGCGCAGAAAAATATTTCAGTTTGCATAATAATTTTGATGTCTAGAAAGTTCCACTTGCATCCTTTCATTTGGAACATGAAGCCCTTCAATGGTACCGTTGGTACATCAAAGCTCATCCCGAGCCAAACTTGACATATTTTTGCCAACTCCTTTTGCCACAATTTGGTCCTAGTGCTTTTGACGACTTCAAAGGAGCACTCACTAAACTTCACCAAACTGGCATAGTGAGAGAGTATCAAACAAAATTTGAGAAACTCGCCAATCACACAGAAGGATTGTCTGATGAATTTTATAGGAGTTATTTTATCAGTGGTCTTAAGGATGAAATCCGGTCAGAGGTTAAAATGTTCCGTCCCAACACAATGATGGACGTCCTAGGTTTGGATAAGTTGGCAGAAGACAAGCTTGCACCCCAATAGCGCTCCAAACCCACTTTTGTTCCCTTCTAAAATATGGGTTCTCAACGACCTCCCATCCCGCCAGCTCCTCGACCAACTCCTATCAAGCATTTGTCTGAAACCGAGATGCAGGCATGCCGAGAAAAAGGGCTTTGTTATAATTGTGATGAGAAATTCACTCGGGGACATAGATGTGTTCAACAAAAGCTTTATCTCTTGGATGTGGATTCTCTACCTACCTTTGAACCTGGTGAAGAAGCTCCAGATACAGTAGATGTGTCATGTCCCAAATTTGGAATTGGGTCACAATGGCCTAATCACATTGGCCCTATTCATTAGAGTTTGTCAAATTGATGCTAAAGGTCAAATAATTGCCAAGGAGGAAAATTACTAGTTTTCTAGGTTTGGGGTGGAAGCTTTGGGATTTGGAATAATGGGGATAATAAATGATGTTTTAACATTAGAATGGCATAAATATTTAATAAAGGGGCTAAATAAATATATACAAGTGAAAATAAAAGTGGCATTTCATCATGAAGACACATGGAGGAAGTGGGACCCACATATGGCTAGATTTCCCCACTACACTTGGCATCATTATCTCACCAATTCGAATTAAAGGTGAATGGTAACATACTTGGGGAAGTCCAAATGGTATTATTCATTCCATGACTCATCCAAGGTCAAAATATAGAGGAAGATTAACTCCCATGGAAGAGGAAGAGGCAATTTGGAGCTAGTGAGACACTTGGGATAGATTCTCTAGCTCTATGAAAACAATGATGAAGATGCTATGACACCTATGACACAAATCAGACCTGAAGGATAAAATATGACATATATGACCTGTCAGGGATAAAAATAGACTCTAAGAGGGCGCTCAAGGGTGTTAGGGCAGCTAAGATGCTTCCACATGTGATTTGGTGGAAGTGGGAGACTAAGAATTGTTGTACAAGTGGCGTTCTATGGAATCTCTTTCCAACGTGAGTTGGCATGAGTCTCTTGGAAGGAATTCGACCCATGGAGGACATTAGAAGTTTATAAATGTAAATTAAAAAGAATGAAACTAGATTTTGATCATTTGTAGAATTTTCAATTGCATTTGTGAAGAGGGAGAGCTAGTGGATGACTAGTTTCTTGCCTTAGCCAATTTCAAGGGTGAAAGATTCCCATCCAAGTTGGTAATTGGAAAGGCCGTTCAGACCTTTCATTTGGATATTTAATGGAGTATTTATTTTTAGGTGTAAGCTACAGGGCATCTCATGGTTTCTTCTATCGCAGCTCACTCCTTCAACCATTTCCAGTTTTGATGGCATATTCTTGATCCTTGAGGGAGGTCGTTTTGGGTGAGCTATTGTACTCTTTGGGGAAGCTTTTAATGCCACATTTTTTTTTTAATATGAATTAAATACTCTTTTATTCATCTCCAAAAATTTTCAGGTCGAAATTCCAAGTAGAAATGTATAAATCTCATTTTTAATGGAAGAACAATGCCATTTCCCCACTACCTTGTTGTGAGCCAATGTATTGATGATAATTTCGAATGCATGGATGATTCTATGATATATTTGTGATCAATATACTTCCATGGATGTCTTCTACAATTTTCATGTACTTTACTTGAGCATTTGAAGCATTTTTACTCAGTTTAGTTGTATTGGGAGGTGAAATAGTGCCATTTCCCCAAGGGTCGAATTGGAGATTTTTGTAGTTGAATGGGAGAGGGTGAGAACAGTTATAATAATCCATTAATGGTGCATATGAGACTTTAATAAAATAATTAACACCTTACATACATCTTTTCATAAATTTGAGTGGGTTTGGAGGCATTTGGGAAGCCATTTTCAGTACTTACCCCATGGGGATTTGAACCCCAAATTACTAGTAAAATTGCATAATTGGTCCAGAATCTTAAGAGAACTTTCAGAGGTCTTTTGGTGGCCATATGTCATCCATAAACATCATATTCAAGTTCTAATATCATTCATACACCTTCCTTGAAGAGTTGAAAGCATTTGGAGTCAATTTGAAACCTAGAGACCAATACTAGTCAAAGGGAAATCACTAGTAAAGTTACCTACATTGATCGGAATTGAAAGAGGATTTGCAGAAGTATTTTAAAGGTCTAAAGGTATCCTTGAAACACATATTTATGTTCTAATATCATTCATATACCTTCTCAGACGATTTGGGATCATTTGGGGCAAATTTGGGACCTAGAGATCCAAACTAGTGAAAGGTCAAACTAGGGAAAAAAGTGAAAAATTGTCATTTTAATAAAATTCATAAGAAGGGACATTACAGTGGTATCAGAGCATGGTCCTTGCACCTGTGTATTAGGTACATACATTCAAGAATAATTGGCAGCCATGTCTTACTATTATGATGAATCCTATGAGTACAATTCTTATGAGGAATATGCAGATGCTTATGAGCAATATGAAGCAGAATGTGAATGGTATGAGGACGAGGTGCCATCATGCAACACTTCTTACAATTTCAAGAGAAATGAAGATTATTCTTATGACTTTAAATCTAATGAATATGAGTGTGTCACACCAACCAAGGATAATTCTATGAGTGAGTTCCAAAGATGGAGAGCAAAATATAAAACCTTGCCCCAACAATATCAAAAATATCAAGAATATCTTGCTTTTAGAAAAAATACACAAAATGCCATGTCTTTTGAGTACTTTGCTGAACATGGTTTTGAAAATAGGCCCAAAAATGAAGATGTGGAGTTAGTAAAGAAATGTTTATTCCCTTCTTGTAAAGAACCTTGGAGTGAGTATCATACATGTGTGCATGAAATTATGTCCGACTTGAGGAGAGCTTTTGGGAATTCTTCAAAAAGAGATTCCAAAGATATTAATCATAAGGAAAACAAGGGGCAAAATGCATCAACTTGCTTTAAGGAGAAAAAGGAAGAGCCATCACAAGATCATGAAGAATATTCTATTGAAAATATGGAAGATCATTTCGAGACACCTTCTAGCTTAGACATGAACCAAAGAGCATATACTGATGGATTCTTAAACTATGAAGGAGTACCTACTGATGGGTGCTCACACCTCTATGTTGGTGACATAGAGATCACTTTTGAAAGTGTTTCTACAAGCCCAAGTTCCATTAAGCATGATAATGAAGATCTTGTAACAGTTGAAGAAGAACCAAGATCAACTTCCCCATCACCACTTGAGCTTCATGAGGTTGATCCAAGCAAAATTGAAGAAGATGAGGAGGTTCATTTGCAAGAGCCTAATTTTATTTAAGGGTCCTTAAAGATGAATGAAAATAAGATCCAAGAGTCCCTCATCATTCTCCATGACACTCAAGCATTGGTGTCAAATTCTTGTTGGAGAGATACTTCATTGGAGGAAACATCCTTCCTTGAAGACATGGAGAAGATTCAAAGAGCAATGTGCTACATCAAAGGTAATTTCATGTCTTAGATTTTTGATAGAAACCATTTGTTTGAGCTTAATGAATTGTTACATGATGCATACTTGAAGAATAATGAGGATATTCATAAGCTCACAATTCAAAATGAGCAACTTATTGAAAAGTTGAAAGATACTTGTTTTTCCTCGTATGTTTCAGATTGTCAAATGGTAGATTATTTGGAGGATTCTCATGACATGGTGGACCATGAGAAATGTGGGAATTTGAATGTGCTTAATGTGTTTGAATATGAACTTGAAGAGATCCAAACACTTGATGTGGTGGAAGAGGAACTTGAATTGTCTCTTGATGAAGGTTATGCAATTTTTAAAGAAGAGCATGATTCCTCTACATTATAACCAATCTATGACAAAGGTTTCCCACTTTTGAAGGAGCTTCATGATACTACCCACATGGATCCTTCCCATGATGAAACTTCTGCACTTTTTGATCATTTGGGTGAGTTAGTTCGTTCTCCTACATCCTACAATTCCATGTTTTGCAGTATTAGTCTCAATGAAGTATGGGTAAAAGGGTTCTTTTTGATGGTGCCACATGAGGAGTATGGAACTCCTAGATTTACCTTTTATGATGACATGGTTGGAGTACATTCTTATTCACATTTGCAGCAACATTATTTGTCACTTTATGATGATGCAAATCCTAATGGATGCACCTATGATATGGATTTGAGTAACTTGAAGACTCATGGTTTTTCTTGCTCAACACTGGGTTCATTTGATGTTAGAGGAACTTCATCCAACACTTGGGTGAATAGATTTATGATGGGAGAACATTTTTGTTGGCAGCCACATACTTTGTTACATCTTTATTATTCTCACATTCATGGATGTATGGGTGAGACTTCTTTGAGTCATTTGAAGTCTCCTTGTTTTTTCTGCTCATTATTTGGTTCAGATTTTAGTGGAGACTCTTCATTCACTTCTTGGATGAAAGAATACATTGTTGAATATTTTGATGCATATCACATCCTTTTGGAGCAGCATTATAGGACATGGGATCCTCACCTATGTCATTGGAGTAGATTTGATTGGTCACTTGAAGCTTGTATGCACTTGGAAAATAGTGGTCTACTTGCTTGGAGGTATAAGCACTTTCATGATTCTTTGATGAAGCACCTCCTTGATGTACATTTTCATTATGTAGTTATGTACTTTGATGATATATATTTTGTACTCATGATGCTTGGAAGAATGAATACAAGAAAATGGGATCCAGGAATCATCTTATCTGATGGTATGGGTTGGAGAGCACTCTTAATTGTTCGGGTGCAATACAAGCAATGGGACCCTGGAATATTTTTTATCTCATTGGTTTTCAAATTTTTGGGGGGAAACAAGCAGTATGGGAGATGGATTTCCCCACTTAATAAAGTGATTTTTATCAGAGTAGTGCAGCATCAAGCATGGTGGTTCCTCTCTAAAATCTTCATGGAAAGTCAAAGACTCAAGGTTGGGCAATTCAATGGCAACTTCAAAGAATTATACAGAAAGCAGGTTCTTCAACACCCATGTTTAAAATTGCTTGAGGACAAGCAATATTGGGAAGGGAGGATTTGTCATGTCCCAAATTTGGCATTGAGTCACATTGGCCCTATTCATTAGAGTTTGTCAAATTGATGCTAAAGGTCAAATAATTGCCAAGGAGGAAAATTACTAGTTTCTTAGGTTTGGTGTGGAAGCTTTGGGATTTGGAATAATGGGGATAATAAATAATGTTTGAAAATTAGAATGGAATAAATATTTAATAAAAGAGCTAGATAAATAAATACAAGTGAAAATCAAAGTGGCATTTCATCATGAAGACACATGGAGGAAGTGGGACCCACATATGGCTAGATTTCCCCACTACACTTGGCATCATTCTCTCACCAATTCGAATTAAAGGTGAATGGTAACATACTTGGGGGAGTCCAAATAGTATTATTCATTGCATGACTCATCCAAGGTCTAAATATAGAGGAAGAGTAACTCCCATGGAAGAGGAAGAGGCAATTTGGAGCTAGTGAGACACTTGGGATAGATTCCCTAGCTCTATGACAACAATGATGAAGATGCTATGACACCTATGACACAAATCAGACCTGAAGGCTGACATATGACATATATGACATGTCAGGGCTAAAAATAGACTCCAAGAGGGCGCTCAAGGGTGTTAGGGCATCTAAGATGCTTCCACATGTGATTTGGTGGAAGTGGGAGACTAGGAATTGTTGTACAAGTGGTGTTCTTTGGAATCTCTTCCCAACTTGAGTTGGCATGAGTCTCTTGGAAGGAATTCGACCCATGGAGGACATTAGAAGTTTATAAATGTCAATAAAAAAGAATTAAATCATCTTTTGATCATTTGTAGAATTTGCAATTGCATTTGTGAACAGGGAGAGCTAGTGGATGACTAGTTTATTGCCTTAGCCAATTTCGAGGGTGAAAGATTCCCATCCAAGTTGGTAATTGGAAAGGCCATTCAGACCTTTGATTTGGATCTTTAATGGAGTCTTTATTTTCAGGTGTAAGATACAAGGCAGCTCATGGTTTCTTCTATTGCAGCTCACTCCTTCAACCATTTCCAGTTTTGATGGCATATTCTTGATCCTTGAGGGAGGGCGTTTTTGGTGAGCTATTGTATTCTTTGAGGAAGATTTTAATGGAAAATTTCTTTTGTAATATGAATTAAATACTCTTTTATTCATCTCCAAAAAGTTTCAGGTCTAAATTCCAAGTAGAAATGTATAAATCTCATTTTTAATGGAATAACAATGCCATTTTCCCACTACCTTGTTGTCAGCCAATGTATTGATGATGATTTCGAATGAATGGATGATTCTCTGATATATTTGTGATCAATATACTGCCATGGATGTCTTATACAAGTTTCATGTACTGTACTTGAGCATTTGAAGCATTTTTACTTAGTTTAGTTGTATTGGGAGGTGAAATAGTGCCATTTCCCCAAGGGTCGAATTGGGGATTTTTGCAGTTGAATGGGAGAGGGTGAGAATAGTTATAATAATCCATTAATGGTGCATATGAGACTTTAATAACATAATTAACACCTTACAAACCTCTGTTCATAAATTTGAGTGGGTTTGGAGGCATTTGGGAAGCCATTTTCAGTACTTACCCCATGGGGATTTGAACCCCAAATTACTAGTAAAATTGCATAATTGGTCCAGAATCTTAAGAGAGTTTTTAGAGGTAATTTGGTGGCCATATGTCATACATAAACATCATATTCAATTTCTAATATCATTCATACACCTTCCTTGAATATTTGAAAGCATTTGGAGTCAATTTGAGACCTAGAGACCAATACTAGTCAAAGGGAAATCATTAGTAAAGTTACCTACATTGATCAGAATTGAAAGAGGATTTGCAGAAGTATTTTAAAGGTCCAAAGGAATCCATGAAACACATATTTATGTTCTAATATCATTCATATACCTTCTCAGAATATTTGGGATCATTTGGGGCAAATTTGGGACCTAGAGATCCAAACTAGTCAAAGGTCAAACTAGGGAAAAAAGTGAAAAATTGCCATTTTAATAAAATTCCTAAGAAGGGACATTACAAGATGACCAGGTCGACATTCAACAACCGCTTGTTGACACCCCATCTTAGGATGACCCACCCGCGCTCTCTCTCCATTTTGTAACCGACGTCACAACCCCACAAACGATGCAGGTCAGGGGATACTTCAAGAAGTTCCCTCTTACCATACTCATTGATTCTGGTAGCACTCATAACTTCATTGACCCTCAGATTTCCAAATAGGATGATTGTTTTGTCCATCCTTGCTCCAATTTTGACGTCATGGTTTCCAATGGGGGCACCTTACCTTGCAAGGGGAAGTGTCACAATGTGTGTATCTCTATGGAAGATTATAACCTGCGCTCTGACATGTTTTCCTTGTCCTTAGGCGGATGTGGTGTTGTTTTGGGCGTTAAATGGTTACGCACACTTGGCCCCATCTTATGGAATTTTGCTGAACTTTGGATGCATTTTTCAGTCAATGGAGCACAACACAAATTAATGGGCTTACAACCAGGGTCTCTCCGCATCATCAGTTTGCATTGCTTGGAAAAAATCCTTAAGAAGAATTCACATGGTGTCATCGCTCAGCTCCATTCCATTCAGATGCACCCATCAACGGTCTCCACTATTTCCTTGGATAGATATGTAGGTGTCTTTGCTGAACCAATGAGCTTGCCGCCTTCAAGAGACCTTTCTGGTAAGAATTTAGTCGCATCTACCTCTCAGCAGGAAATGATGGCTATTTTGCATGCAGTACAGAAGTGGCAGCCATACCTATTAGGGAATTATTTCTGCATCAAGACTGATCTCCAGAGTCTAGAAAATTTTCTAGAACAATGGGTCTCCTCCCCAACACACCTGAAATGGGTTATCCAACTTATGGGTTATCCCTATGCGATCACTTACAAGAAGGGTAAGGAAAATATGGTGGCAGATGCTCCTTCTCGCACAATTGATGACCCAGTTTATCTTACAGCTCTTTCTCTGCTTGTTCCAAATTGGTTGCAATATGTTCAACAGGGCTATCTCTTCTATGAACTCCATGCTTCTTCATCAGTAGGGCACTCTGGGTTCTTCAAAATGTATGACCGGGAACAATGTAACTTCTTTTGGCAGGGACTGAAAATGAAAATTCAACAAATGGTGGCTGATTGTGATACTTTCGAGGTCAACAAGGGTGAAACGAAACTCCTTTCGGGATTGCTCAAACCCTTACCCATCCCTACACAGCTTTGGCCAACTATTTCTATGGATTTCCTCGACGCGCTTTGGTGGTACAATACCACATCTCAAAGGACACCATATGAAGCAGTCTATGGACGAACACCACCAATTATTCTTCCATACACACTTAGCAACTCCCCAGTTCAGGAAATTGACTCTGTTCTTCGAAACCGCGATCAAATTCTTCTCATTCTGTAGGACAATCTTCACATGGCCAGAATTTGACTTAAACAATAAGCCGATCAACACCGTTCTGAGTGCACTTTCCACGTAGTTGATAGGGTTCTTCTTCATCTACAGCCTTCCAAGCAATCCTCCTTGACACTCCAAAGGCATCAGTGGCCCGAAATGCAATCCGAGGATGCTACTAGGGAACCACTCCTTCCGATTCTGCAACAATTTCCCCAACCAAATCTTTGAGTATAAAGATTTTTCTAAGGGAGAGGGGATGTGAGGAACCCGTGTCAACCCTTCTCTTTACTATGTTAGTATATTGTTGTTGGATGCATATGCTTTGCAAGTCGTCCCGTAGTATTTGTTGATCCATAGTTTATATTAGCCCATAGTATTGGACGCATATGCTTTGTAAGTTGTCCCATAGTATTATATGTCCCATGGTTTTGACTCATAGTATTGGGAATAGACATAGTATATAAGTGTGTGTCGATGTCGTTGAAGGCACCGTGAAGTTAATTGTATTGAGCTTGCTCAAAGGAGGTTGCCCCCTCGAAGTGGCCTGTGATCAATAAAAGTGATTCTGAGTTCTGTTATTTCTGATATCTTATGTATTTGCATTAATTAATTATTGCAGGTTCTTCACATATATAACCATTTAGGAACATAACAATTAAACCATATTCAACAATAGTCAACCATGAACAACCATGGTCAACCATAGTCAACCATGTGAACAACCATGCTCAACCATGAACAACCATAGTGAACCATAATCAACCATATAAAATTGTATTCAACCATGAACAACCATAGTCAACATTGTGATTGAACATGATGCTTTTGGAACATCATAGTGCCAAATACTCCTTTCTGAATGTCACAATGTCACATATTAACCATTCATAAAGATAGGATGTCAATGCATGAGAACAAGGTTGTCAATTGTAAAGTGATATATAACCATAGTCAAACTTAGATAACCATGGTCAACTAAACTCATCTTACTCAACCATTATTAACCATTGCCAAGCATATTGAAACATGGTAACTAATGGTCAGAAAAAATTATTAACGAAGTCACCATGTTCAACCATTCTTATCCAAAGTCAACCATGGCCAACTAAAGTCAACATAAACCATAGTCAACATCAACCTAAGTCATCCATTGTCAACCAAAGTCCATGTCAACCATGTTCAACATAAACCATGGTAAACGAAATTCAACCATGGTCAACATCAATCATGGTAAATGAAATTCAACCATGGTCAACATCAACCATGGTAAACGAAAGTCAACTATCATCAACTAAAGTTAATATCAACCATGGTTAGCATCAACCATGGTCAACCAAAGTCAACCATGGTTGACAATGGTTAACCATAGCCAACCATATAGTCAACTATGGTCAACCATAACTAACCATGGTCCACTATAGTCGACCATGGTAAACCATGGTAAGACATAGTCAACCATTGTCACTCATTGCCACATCCCCAAAAATTACCAAAAATTTAAAATTTTCTAAGCAGTTGTAATTGCAATTTAATGCTATGCGCAAGTAAAAGTGTTTATGTTTATTATCTTTGTTTACTGCTTGACTAAACTCTTAAATGCGACATTTGTTGGTTTACAACTGTTGTCACTTAATGAAAGTGTATTGACGACATCTAGGTGAATTTGTAATACTATGCTTGAAAATAACTATCATACTGTCTATATTTACAGTCCTCTTTTATGCGGAATCATTAATGTCTAAAGGAATTATGACTTTGATGATGCTATTTCTGTAATCATAATTTTGTCATCTTTTTCTTTTATCCTTAAGGTATGGTGGTAAGACTATGAGCCCCTTGTACTATTGTAAGTATTTACGAAATCAGTCGTGTATTTATTATGATCCAATGATCTTAGAGTTATTACGTACAATGATTTCTATGTGGTTAAAATAGACACTTAATAATTTTGTCTTAACTGTTGATATTTATTCTACCATCTTTATGTCTATTACAGACAATCTTTGCTATTTGATTAAACTCAACTTCTTTTCTTGACAAGTGGACTCTGGATTAAACATGAGGCTTACTTAGCTTAAAGCTAATACACATAACTATTTAACTTGTCCAGGTTACAGGTTTTGTTTTAACCTAGCAAGGGTTTAAATACTATGTTACGATCTTATGGCAAGTTATACCATATGCTATTAAAATCACGGTTCGAAATAAAATGTTAGGGTCGATGGCACCTAACTAAGCTCTATGCTAAAATTTAGAAGGATCCTAACTATATACTAAGTTGGTGATTAACAACCAATCAATATAGTCATGATTTAAAACGAGCAAAAACAAGCAAGAACTATAGCTTGTGGGTACAAATCTCGGGTTTAGTGGATGACAGGTCAAGAAATTAATGCAATCACGTGAATGGAGTTATTACTGTCCCAGTGTAACAAAACCCTATCACTACGCTTCGAGGTTTGGTATTTTTTTATTGTTGTTTTGTTTCTACGTTGTGATGGTGGGCTGAGCTCCTCTTGGATGCCATGGTTGTTGGGAAACTAAGGCACCACTCGCTGAGGTGGTTTGTGCCTGTAAGTGTTGGGTTATGAAACTGAAAGGTGTTCACATCGTGCATTGGAGTTCCACTACTTAGTTTTCTTTGCATCAGGAGTTCAAAACCTACGAAGGTAAGCTCTTATAAAAACAATACTTTTGTTGTTTTACAATTTGTAAGCTTTCATTAAGTGATAATGGCGTTCCTCTTTTTAACCTCGAGTTGGTTGACTGAGAGGGACAAAGGTCATGTTCCACGGGGATGGCTTCATGAGAGAAGGGAACCAGAATCTAGTGGTTGTGAGGCCACGGTAAGCCTCAGGTCCATCCTAGATGATACCTCTGTCAATGAAGAATGGGTTGTTTTGTTTTCTGTTGCCCTCCTTTAGTGTTTTTTTGTTTTAGAAAAGAGTCATGAGGCAACTTAGGATAGGAAGGGAAAAATGGTGTTGGCTTAAAAGTAAGGGTTGGGTTTTTCAACCATTTATGTTACAGGGTCTTCTAAATGGAGAAACACCTGGTCAACCTGAGCAGTATCTCTGCGTATGTAAGCTTTTTAATGGAATAATATATATGGCTCTTTGTCTCGATACTTGTTTTGACATATGATGTTGTATTGACTTGACTTATCGTCAGTTTGTGTAATGATAAGATCCATCTCTTTAGATTGTTGGTTCGGTGTTGAAATGCTTCTTATTTTAGTGTTACAGGGTTTGAACCCTAAACTTTGTTTTATATTTATTATTTAAATGTGGTGCATACTCTATGGCTAGGCAAGCTCTCTAAGTTGAGACTCAAACCTCTGCCCTTTATTCGTAACCTATATAAACAAAATGCAAATAATGTAATTAACCTTGCTACTAATATTTCAATAGTAATAGGGATTGATTTGGTTCTTGTTGTTTATAATTTGATATACGGGATCCTGAACGATTGGTATTTTAAAATTTCTTGTACTGTATAATGCCGATTCATAATATCATCATATTTGTTATTCTCGGTGTGTAACTTTTCACATTAAATTCGAGCCATCATATTACTCATGTTGTTAATGTCGTGTTCCTTATGCGTATTTTCAATTTATTCAGAGGCATATGGTCATGATTGATTTCCAATTACAATCCATCTTACTTACTAGCTATGTGTGGGGCTCATCCTACTCAATTGGCACCCACTTGTTAGGCTTGTGCAATTTTCCTGTATGAGCATTCTGAGAGTTAGGAGGTCATAGCTCCATTCAATAGTTTCATCACCATGTCTATTCCTTTGTAGTAGATATCCTTAGGAAGTATTAACACATTGATTTTCGATCACAACAAGCTGATTCTTCAAGAATCAAGATTAAATTAGGAATTTGGCAATCGCAATTGAAGCAGTCCAATGTTATGCAGTAGTAAGTCTAAGCACAGACCAATCAAAGTAATTCATAAGAAATTTAGGCTTTGAAAAGATGAGATGAGAAACTAGACAGATAACACGAGTGTGTTTTGGTGCTACTGAAGCAATTGCAAGCAGAATCTCAAACTGATTATGGTAATGTTTGCCAATTTTCGGCAACTCTCAAGTTGAGCCAATATCTGCAGGATTTTGACTTCATTAGTTTCAACGAGCGATCTTCATTGGACTTCGAGCTCTGCCTATCCTTGTGACCTCCTCATTATGTTAGTTATGCGAAGCATTGTTCAATGGACCACTAAAGGGAGGATTATCAAGGATGTCACAATCCTTGATAATGTTATTGCTTAATAATTTTTCATAAGATATTTCCTGCCTACATTACTAAAGGGAGGATTGAAGATTGTGTAGGGATTTCTTTCTTAAAAATGAATTTTATTTCCTCCCCACCTTCCACGTTAGTAATTCTTCGACTAGTGTTGTGGAGGAAAGAATGTGAGAATACTTGACAAAAATATCTCTTGGGTGTCATGCATTTCCCCCTACATCTATTATTACATGCACCTTCAGTTAGGGTAGGTGAAAGGGGATGTGAAAGGGGAGGTGAAAAGGGATCTAAGAGGTGATGTTATCTCTTCCATTATATCTTTATCTCAATCCCTTCTTCAACTTCTATGACTCCAACAAGATAGAACACAAACTACGAAGAGGTTTACTACCCTTTGTTAATGGATAAAGATTTTTATCCCACCTCATGTATTTTTGCAATTCATATGACCCACACGTCCATAGAAACCAATCATAAGATGACATATGATAACTAATTTTGATAGGTTATGGAATATATGAAAAATTCAATTACAAAATGATTGATTGATATAGAAGATCCATCTTAACTATGGATATATCATGCATTGAAATGGATCAATTCCCTTGAGGTGCAAATCTTTCCTCAAATATTGCACTCTAAATAAGGTTTGCACCTCAAGGGATTTGGTCCTTTTAAGTTAATGGTAGATATGTGGTTAATATGGATTTATGATGGTTTATTTTATTACAATGATCCACTTCTTTTAGTCTTGTATTTTTTACATCCAAAGTTAAGATGGATGTAAGATGGTTTGTTTTATTATAATGATTTAGTTCTTTTAGTTTTTCGTTTTTACTTAAGTCGATTTTAGTTTTTTTATTTTTACTTAAGTCATATTGTAAATGCACCTCATTTATCTCTATGTTCAATGCTCTTGATGCACACATTAATTGACTAGAAACAACAAGGAAAAGTACCAATGAGATTCAAAATTTATTATTATTATACTTTATTTTTAGTTTTGAAAAATATTATATTGGGTCCAATTTAATACATACCTATTTTTAATGTTGATTGTGAATTTACACATTATATATTTATGTGACACATCTTACGTTTGGGATATAGAAAGTGTTAGAATACTGAGAATATGGATAAACATACAACAATACATTTTCTAAGATGCAAAGAAAGAATCTACTAGTAAGCTATCCTTCTATCCATACAAGCAACAATAATCAAACTAAGAAACTAAAGACATGAGAAAAGAAATCATACACCAAATATACATGGCAAAACCCAACATGGAAAAACATCCATGGGAGGGTATTGTCTTCTTATTCTTAAAAAATATCCGTCTTACAATGCATGACATCTTCACTTATGAATCACGTCACAATCCGTCTTCACTTCATGTCACAATGATGTGTGTTTCCACAACATACCCAAAAGGGTCCCCTTCACCTCTATTATATAGCTAAAGGTATGGAATATTTACATCCCATAACATATGTGGGATATAAAAAACGATTATAAGGTATTTTATTACATGATTCATATGGGATAAATCTATTTTATAAAATTAGAGTTATTTATTCATTTTAATGATATTTCATTAACACTAAAAAATAATTCCTCATTACATATAACAACGCTCCCCCTTAATGATGTCTGGGAGAAAGAATACAGATGGAAGAAGGTTGCATCACCTAATTAATATCCCCCTTCATGACAATTTCCAGAATTCCCATAGGATGCAAATAAGAACACATCGCACCTCATTGACTTTATGAAGATAATAAGTGCTTCTCACTGAATCATGAAACTGCACCTGAATCAATCTATACAATGAACTCTTACAGAACACCACAACAGTGTACATGAACCACAAATTGAAAATACAACAGAAACTATGGCTAGCATATAGTCATCGCAACTGTAACTCAAATGACAATAGAAAGAACTCTACATTAGACCTCATCACGAATACAAGAACCCCAAATCTATACATCAAAATGTTTCCAATAGATAGTCTTCATAACCAAATAACTCTTTTGAATATTACATCACAAGTACAACACTTGAATGGTCTATCCATCGAAATATTTTCTAGGCAATCACTCTTCACAACTAAGTTGAAAGATGCGAGAGATCTGTAGTAGACTTATCACCAATATAAGACCCAAATGCATATTCATCGAATTTGTTTCCTCACAGATAATCATCATGAATTTATAGTATAATATAGCCATTCATTTCATACATTATTACTAGAATATGGTGATATGATATGGTAGTTGATTACATTACATTCCTTCTTAATTACAACTTCAACCATCCTGAATAACAAAAGGTTTCAACTTTGATACTGTTAGGGATAAGCTAAAATTAGGAACAATGATGAAGAACTAGAGATAAACAAAACAATATGCTTAAGATAGGAAAGAATGAAAAAACCAATTTGTCCCACAATTCTTCACAAAATAATCCTCTAGAGAAAGTGAAGTAAATAGAGAGCTAATATGCACAAAAGAACTTCCAAGAGTAAAGCTTATAATAAACATGATAAGCCCATAATAACAAGAAATACATGACATGATATTTGAAATGATAGGGAATATGAAATATCACTACCAGATTTGAACCCAAAATCCAACGAGAAAATCCAATGACATTCGACGAAAAGGTCTGTGTCGTCGGATTTCACCTTCAAAATAACGAAATTTGATGATTTTTTTTTAATTTCAGGGAAGGGCCTATCGGATATCCAATGAGGCCCCTGGAATAGTAATCAATTTCATCGGATATCTGACCTAATATTAAGCCCGTTGCTGTTGGATATCCGACCATCTATTAAGGTTCTCGAGAGTCAGATATCCGACGTCATGTGATAGCCCTAGCATGTCAGATATCCGACAACCACTCTACAATGGTAACAAAGTTCAAGTCGTTGGATACTCAATGGAAGGTTATATTTTAAAACCTATAAATATTGGAACATTCTGACATGTTTTCTATACAAGCGACGGTTTGCGAAAGTTTTTTTATTCGGCGGACTGTTTTTCATTATTTCCATTGTTTTTGTGATTAAAGCGAGCGAAGTGTGGAGATTGATTTTCTAATATTGATAATCTTCATTCAAGACCTTTACGAGAAAATGTCAACTAGCAATATTCTTGATCCAGACGAACAAAATCGACAATTGCTTGCTAGATTGTGGGAAGGAGTTGAAACAAGGGGTGATGGGAAATGCTATTGTCCATGTAGTCAATTCAGGGGCTTTAAGAGGAGAATAATTTTGATCACAATAGACACAAAACATTGTAGGGAACATGGACACCCTGAGGGGGGACATGAATATCATCCATTTGTAATTTGTGCATTTTATATGTTTTTATTTTGATTGCTTTTGTAAATGTATGTATTATTTTAATATTTGTTATATTAACTTATATATATTGATCGTGGTTTCAATAGATGGGGACTAACATGGACAATAAATATTATTTAATTAATATTTAATATTTATTATAATAATTTTTTCTTTTGTGCATGTTGAATCTAGGGTATAGTAGAATAACTCATTTATTTGTTTGTTAGTGAGGCTAATCCACTCACTGGGGAAAGCACTTAGCTCTCTAGATTTGTGACACTTTCCATGATAATAGAAATAACAACTATATTGGCATGTTGTTTCTCTTCTATTTCCTCTATAGAAACCATAACATTTTTTATCTTACCTTAGCGGACAGTATGGGAAATTTTGAGTTATATTTGAGTAGCTTTGCTCAATAATTGGGTCAATTATTATGTCTCTTGGATATATAGTTTGGATGCACCTATTTGACCAATAGTACAATTGGTCGTTCTTCTTTTCATCCCAACAGTACAAAATTTGTTACATTTTAAATGCATCACAAAAATGTTTATATTTTGCATTGAAATTTTTACATTTTGCATTTGAATTTCTTATATTAACTTTTATCTATTGATGGTTTCATGTAATTATAAAGGAAATACATCCTACGACATATCGTCCGGATGAAGTGCTTCCAGAAAAAGTACCGGAGGAACATGGAGCTATGAATATTAATGTAGAAGAAGTTAATGATCATATTGAAGAAGATAACATAGTTGAATATGATGTTACAAATACTTTGATCCATGATTCATTTAATGTTAGAATGGATGATGATGATGATGATGATCATTTTGATGATATTCATGATATACCTCTTCTTGAGAAGGCATACGAACCCCTTTATGAGGGCTCTAAGACAAGTCTTCTCTCTGCTATATTGTTGATAATGAACTTGAAGGTTATGAATGGTCTTTCAAACATATTAGTCACACAGATGTTAAGGTATGTAATATATTCAATCACATAATATATATGATCATCTAATAATTTTATTGTTAATTCATTAGTCAAATTAATACGGATGAAATGTGTTTCATTAATATTATTTCTATATTATATTAACTAGATTTTTATTTTAATTTGTTGTAGCATGATAGGTGAATATTTGTTGCCACCGTCAATTATTTTACCTCACACATATCAAGATTTATCTGCCATCATGAAAGAAATTGGAATGTAGTATGAAGCAATTCATGCATGCCCCGATGTCCATGTTCTATATTTTAGCATGAATTTGCAATAGAATGTCCTGAATGTCATATCAGTAGATATCAAACAGATCAAGTAACAAAAAAGATGCCTCGCAAGGTTTTATGTTATACTCCCATTATTCCACGTTTGCAACGACTGTTCAGGTGCAAAAACATAGCACAGTTTATGGATTACCATGCACAAAACAAAAGTCAAGATGACATTATTCGGATGCCTGCAAATGGGTCTGCATTTAGAGATATGGAGGACAAATGGTCTCACTTTAATGAAGAACCTTGTAATCGTAGGATTTCTTTGGCAGCAGATGGTGTCAATCCATTTGTAGAGATGAGATTCGTTTACTCGGTGTGGCCTATTTTTGTTATCAACAATAACATTCCTCCATGGTTGACAATAAAGAGGGAGCACATAATGTTGTCGATGATTGTTCCAAGTATATTGTGTCTACAATTTTTTTTTAATGTAGTGGTATCTCATTTGTCGTATTTTCTCGCATAATGTCATATATATATTTAATGTTTTTCTATTGTTCAATTTCGTTTATATATCTAAATGGTACGTCTCATAATTATATTTTTTATATGTTCAAATCAATCAGGTAAGTACCAAGTCAAAGATATGAATGTATATATCGAACCTCTTATTGACGAGCTACTAAAGTTATGGAATGGCATCACTATGTATGACGTATCTAGACCAATACGACAAAGGCAATTTCAATTCCATGCAATGCTTGTATGGACAATACATGATGCCCTAGGGTTAACCCATTTTTGCGGTATGTAATTATAAGTTCCACTTTATTTGCATTTAATTTTATGAACTAATTAATATACTATGCACGCATGTTTTTCAATATAATCCAGTCATTTTCTATTTAATTATAATTGACATAGATATTCCATCTCTTTATGTAGGTCTTCAGACAAAGGGAAAATTTGCATGTCCAGTTTGTGGTCCTAAGATCAAATCTCGTCGTTCAAAAAGCTTAGGAAAGGAGGTGTTTGATGAGTATAGGCACTTACTCTTTAAGAATCACAGGTATCGAACTACCGATAAACATTTGTTCAATGGCAAGCAAGAGAATGCATTAAAACCGTAGAGAATGACACCTCACCTATGGAAGTTGCAATATAATAGAAATCGTTAAGGTACGTATGAATCATCGTATATGAAATGTTATATTGTATTTCTTTTATTGTGTGTTGTTTACTATAATTGACATTGATTTATGTAATTTCTTTATAAACTACTATTCATGATTGTTATTCATGTGATCATGAAGGCATTAATGGGCTTCCACGAGGAATGAAAAGTTATCGTAAGCAATTTAATAGGTTTCCCTACTATGAGCACCTACAAATTGCTCATCTATTTGATATAATTCACATCGGAAAGAATGTGACTGAAACATTTTGGCGAATATTGGATGGAAGGAGTGAGAAAGAAAAAAATTTCAAAATTTGCAAAGACATTCAAGATAGCAACCATGCAATGAAAGACATCATTCAATTTCATAGCAATGGAGAGAAAATTAATATAAACTCACTTCCATGGATGTTAACGGACCAGCAAAGTAATGTTGTAAAAGAAGTCATGCGAAAAATTAAATTTCCCACCGGATTTTGTATGAACATGAAGAACATGTTATATAACTTAACGAGAACTACTTACTCAAAACGATAACTATGGCCATAAAAACCCATATTTTTGCATAAAAAACACCAAAAAACAACCCCGAATCAAAAAGTGGTGCTACCGGTAGCACCACTTTTTTTATGGTTAAAAATATAGACATAGACCAAAACAATCCTTATTGTTGTTTACAAAAACCTTAAAATCAAGCCCTCAATTGAAAACTAATGCTACTGGTAGCACAATTTTTCAGAAAATGGCATGATTATATCATTGTATCATAATTTAAAATTGTATTTATTAATTCTCTTAGCAACACTATATAAAACTAGCATCTAGTTAATTACAAATTATTCAAGATTTTTTTTAACCTCTTTTTCTATATAAAATAAACGAATTTATGATATTATTCATAATATAACGATATATTAAATCATAAAACATCTAAGTTATGATATTTGGGTGCACAAGGGAGGAAACACCTATAACAATTATTATTGTTGCATCAAAAACACTAAAAAAACAACCCCAAAGACCTCCTAGAAAGAAATAAAAAATTGAAAATTCGAAAATGCAAAATTATTTTAAAAATTTCAAAAAGTAAACTAAAAATAATTTCATAAATTATTTAAAACCTTAAAAAAAATTATAAACAAAACGTAAAAAAAAATCCAAAAAAATATAAAATCAAAATTAAAATGGAACACAAATTTCAAATTAAAAAAAAAAAAAATACAAATTTAAAATAATAATAATAACATTTAAAAAAATAATAAAAACACTTTGAGAAAATTAAAAAAATATATATTAAAAAATATAATAAATAATTAAATTTAAAAAAAAAAATCCCTCCCTCCCTCCTCCGCCTCGCCTCCCCCATACCCCCATGGCCCCTCCCTCCTCCGCCTCCCCTCCCCCATCCCCCATGGCCCCTCCCTCCTCCGCCTCCCCTCCCCCTTCCTCCAATGCCTCCCCTATGTTATCCCCCATGGTTTCCTCCCTCCTCCACCTCTCCTCCCCCTTCCTCCCATGCCTCCCATCCACCGTACCAAGCCCCCCTCGCTCCCCCCCCACCCTCTCCTCCTTCCTCTCCCCCTCCCCACTGCCCTATCCCCCCACACCACCCCCCTATCCACCACTCCCCTCACCCTCCCCACACCCCACCCACTGCCAAACCTGCCATCAACCAGATGACGCGATTATGAGAATCATGCCACTGCGAAGGGGCAGCGCTTGGACGGCGTAAGGAGTGGGTATCCGCTCCTTACGCTGCACAAGCGTCGCCCCTTCGCGATGACGCACCCCTTCACGATGGCGTATCTGCTCCTTACGTTTCCCAGGCGCCGCCCCTTCGCAGTGGCGCGATTCTCAAAATCGCGCCGACCGATTGATGGCAGATTTGGCAGCGGGCGGGGTGTGGGGAGGGTGAGGGGAGTGGTGGATAGGGGGGCAGGGAGGGGAGATAGGGGGGGCGGGAAGGGGGTGAGGAGGGAGGAGAGGGGGCGAAGGGGGAGCAAGGGGTCATGGTATGGTGGATAGGAGGCATGGGAGGAAGGGGGAGGGGAGGCGGAGGAGGGAGGCGACCATGGGGGATAGCAGAGGGGAGGCGGTGGAGGAAGGGAGAGGGGAGGCAGAGGAGGGAGGGGCCGTGGGGGATGTTGGAGGGAAGGGGTGGGAGGAAGGGTGAGATGAGGCGAAGGAGGGAGGCAGGGAGGTGAAGGAGGCCGAGGATGGAGGGAGGGAGGCAGAGTGTTTTTTTATTTTTTTAAATTCATTTTTTTATTATGATTTATGTTTTCAACTTTTTTTTTTATATTTTGTTTATGTTTTGTTAAAAAAAAATTGTTTGGTTTTTAATTTTTGTATTTTAATTTTTTTTTTTTTTAAATTGAAAATATTATTTTTCAATTATAATTTGTTAAAATATTGTGTTTTTTTAATTTTTTTTTTAAATTTTCTTATATTTTTTTATTTTCTTTTAAATTTGGTTTCTAATTTTTATTAAAAATTCTTAATTTTTGAAAAAATTTGGTTAAATTTTTTGTTTTTTTTTTAAATTTTGTTTTTTAAAATTTTGATTTTGATTATGTTTTTAAGTTTTATTTTTTTATTATTTTGTTTTATTTTTTATTTTTGGTGTTTTAATGATTTTTTTAAATCTTTTAAATCTTAAGTTAGATAATTAAAATAGTTGAAAATGAATAAAAAATGGTTAAAATTGTTTTATTTTCTATTTTGTTTTGTAAATTTGCCTATCTAAATTACTTATTTAAGATAAAAGTTCAAAGAAAAACTTGAAAAATATATATATTTTTCATTCTATCTATCTGCTAAAAGTTTTAAAATTTTGAAAATTGATATATTTTTTCAGTATGACTTGCTACTAAATGTATTTTTTTTGTAAAAGTCAAAAAAACATGTTCGTAAAAAAAAAAAAAAATTACCAAGAAGTTTTCAAAATCACAAAATAAATGGTGCTACTAGTATACACACTTTCTTTAAATGAAGGTAAAAACTGCTACTAAAATTGGCCCCCCAAAAAACGAGAACAATGACGGGTTCTCATCAAGTTGTATAACATGTTGAAGAATATCATAACAAAGAATGGTGATTTCGTGGGGGTGAAAATGCACGATTGACATGTCTTCATGAAGGTAATTATTATGGTATGCATTTAATTATTATTATTTTTTCTATTCCAGTGAATATGGTTGGTATTTTTGTTCGTCTACTCTTTGTTGAAAAAATCAAACAATTTGTATATTGTTACAGTATGTTCTACCTCTCTCTATCCTGGACAACTTCGAAAACAATGTCAAACAAATAATATATAATCTCGGGAAATACATGAGGTAAGTGGTGATTTTTTCCATGCGCTTAGTGTTTGTTTAATTCAACATAGAACTTATATTTGATTTTTGTTCTCTAATTCATGTTATGTAATATAATTTTTTTTTCCTTTAAATATCTCTTGATTGGGTTGTCATGTCACTTGTAGATGGTTTTCATCTAAAGAATTCCATAAAGAACACATAAAGTATTGGAAGAGAGAAATTCCTCGTCTCATGTGTGAAATGCAAAAGCATCTACCTTCGGCATTTTTCAATGAACATGAACACTACCTCATACACCAAGTTGAGAAGATTGAATTGTGTGGAATTGCGCACTCAAGGCCCATGTGGATGGTTGAGAGGCACTTGAAATTTATGAAGGGTTTGGTCAGACAATGAGCATATGTTGAGGGTTCTATGATGGAGGGATATATGGTATACCAAAACATGTTGTATATTAGTGAAATCTTCCTATATTAGCGTCAAAGCTCAATTTACGTTGCATTTGTGATCCAGACTCCAATAAAGATTTCGAAGGGGAGTACCTGAAGGGGAAAGGTAGATCGAGGAAGGTGAAAGGTAATATAACACATTTGATTGTTGATTTTTATGTATACATATCATACATATTCTATTTTTATATTCAATATTTTTCATCAATTTAGAGTGTAATAATATACTTTTTAAGTGACTATACATTTGTATTGAATTTTAATTTTATTGTCATCAAACAGTTGGCCGAGAGTGCAATGCAATTCATTTATGCATCACAAACAATATTGACTGGATGGAGGTATGGATTAAACTATGTGAACAATCTGGTCATGGAATATCATGGGAAGGTGTGGCTTCATTGGTTAGAGGTGCACATCGCAATGGAGATACCAATCTAACACAAAGGGAAATCGATTTACCAAGAGGTTTAAAACATAAGTAGGTAAGCATATTAATAAACCGCACTATTTTTTTTTGTAAGAAATATTGTCGTTGTACACGCTGATTTTTTTCCCTGCATGGCATTATAAACATGCACTAGTTAATCATAAATATTGGATCATAATGTAATATTTTCCTGTATGGCTTATGGTAGGTAAAACACCATAAGTCTATGTGGTGCAATGGTTGTAGCTATCGCATCAAAAAGTTGGATGAAACGAAGAAACCATCAGATTGTGGGATATCTGCAGTCTTTGAGGTGACCAATGTTTCTTCTAGAAGTGAAAGACATCCAGAACTCTCTGAAAATCGATACTATGGGTATCTGGAAGACATTCTTCAGTGTGACTTTAACTCCTTCAAGGTATTTATGTTCGTTGTCAAATGGTACAGGTGTCGATTGAATCAACGTGATCCCAATAAAACAATTATTGAACATGATAATGGATTTACCATGGTAAATACAAGGTTGTTTGAGCCAGGAATGGAGCCCTATGTTCTTCCAACCCCTAATGTGAACAGGTATCATCATAATCATCATCATCATCATCAACAACATTATATTCCTGATCATCATCATTGTCATCCTCCTCCTCCTCCTCCTCATCATCATCATCATCATCAACATTATATTCCTGATCATCATCATCGTCATCCTCCTCCTCATCATCATCATCATTTCTTCATTTCTTCATTTCTACCATCGAGGATAATCTATTTTCCCAAGTTTCATTTTCCAAGTTGTTTCTCATCAAACAGTGTGGGAGGGTTTCGGACTAAAAAATGATTGACACTAACCATTGGACCATCAAAAAACCTACCTATAGAATAATTAATCTGCTACATGGGGCCAATGTTGAATTTTTTTAAATACGTGTTGGCTTGGACTGAAATTTGGCATGGTTAGACTAGACACATGCATTGACGTTGTGGGTTGGTTTCAAGAATCAATCATCATAATCATCATCATCATCATCATCATCGTCATCATCATCACCCTCTTCCTCATCTTCATCTTCATCATCATCATCTTCTTCATCTTCATCGACATCTTCATCATCTTGATCATCGTCGTCGTTGTCATCATCATCATCATCATCATCATCATCGTCGTCGTCGTCATTGTCGTCGTCGTCACCACCACCATCATCATCATTGTCATCATCATTGTCATCATCATCATCTTCATCATCATCGTCATCATCATCGTCATCATCGTCGTCATCATCATCGTCATCTTCATCATCATCGATACCCTCTGCCTCATCAACATATTCATCATCATCTTCTTCTTCTTCATCATCATCATCGTCATCACCATCTTCATCATCATCATCGTCATCATCATCATCTTCATCATCATCATCATCATAATCATCATCATCATAATCATCATCATCATCATCATCTTCATCATTGTCATCATCATCATCGTCATTGTCATCGTCATCATCATCATCATCATCATAAGCAGCAGCAGCAGCAGCTTCTTCATCATCGTCATCATCATCATCATCATCATCGTTGTCATCACCACCACCACCACCACCACCACCACCACCATCATCATCGTCATATTCATGATCATCATCTTCATCAGGATCATCATCATCATCATCATCATAATCATCATTGTCGTCATCATTACCACCACCTCCTAACATATTAATCACCTTCAAATATTAATATACATAATAAAACAATTAAAATAAGCATAAGATTATATTAGCCCTAAATCCATAATAGAAAATCTTTGAATATATATTGTATTTGTACTTTTGAACATTTCCACTCACATGCTCCTTTCACTCCTTAGATTTCATTCAAATCTATTGTTTTTTTTCTTTAACTTTGGTTTACTTTGGGATCATGATCTCTATTTGAACTTATTGTTGATGCTATAAATGTAATACCTTCCTTAACTTATTAGGGAAAACTGTGTATTGTGATTACCTCTATGAGTTTGAATGCAAGTTTTGGCTAAAAGTACATAGATATTAGGCTACAGATACTCTTAAAAAATGCAACATCAGGTTGAAGGTCCTCCCAAATCATAAATTTCGTCGATCCAACTGCTTGTGCATATTAATAGGTTTTGAATATTTAGGTTACAAAAATCTCACAATAAATTGAAAATAAACAACTATGTTTGACTCTGCTTAGAAATACTAGGGACTGAGATTGAATTAGTGTGATCGAGTATATGCATTTTATCTTTAGATTTTCATGATTGAATTTCTTTTACTGCAATTAGTATTTAAAAAATAAATGTTATATTAGTTGTGCACCTACGTATATATTGTAGACAACCTTTAAATGAATGACTTTTCCTGGATGACAATTCATTGTTTGATGAATTGATGCCTTGAAAAAGGACATTTAATTCAACCATCTAACCTTTAAAATGAAACTTGTCTCTTATGATGTAATGCTAATTAAAATAATTTCTTTAATTTAATTTAGTTAAATAACTACATAATTAGCATAGATCCATATTCATGGTATATTTATTAAGTATTGAAAAAAAATAAAAATAAAAATATTAACCTCCAACTTAAAACAAATTTATACTAAAGTTGGTATACATTAATTTTACTTGAGTTATAAGAGTACATCTATCTCTAAATACTATCAATTAAATATAGATTCTAAAATGCCACAACATTCCAAATGATCCTAAACTTAGAATGATAAGAATCACACCACCATATCCTATGTAGTCACATCTAGGTGCACTTTAAAGCTAATCCTTGCATGTTATAAGTATCCCACCAATAAGGAAGGCACCGATTTCATTGACCTTAAAATTCCTTCTATCTTTGAATGAATGCACGTAGGTTGACCATACAAGGCACATGAAAGATGCAAATGCATCAATCTCGAAAGGGTCCACTTAATTTTTTTTCGTTTCCCTCCAAGCCTTTCCATGTCTCATGCTTTCTAACATTAAATTCAATGGATATTCCATGGGTTAGGAACCCCCCCCATTTTTCATAAACCAACCTTTGTCCAAATTTGTTGCAATGTTAACCATATTGTGGGCTTGAAAATCATGGCTTGATCAAAACAAGCAATTAAATCCTTAATGCAACTAATATACATAGCTAGGGGAGAGTAAAATCTAGGCTTTACATTTATCATTTATCAGATAACCAATAAGGAATCTCCTAAAACATTAGTTGTTCTCACAACTAGATCTTGTGCTAGCAATAGGCATTTGTACAAAGCTAGAACCTATGGTTGACTATTATTTGTCACTCCTAGAACTCATACAAAAATAAGTTCTTCTTGCCCATTGTAGTTTAATAAAATATTATTGTTGACTTTTTCCATAAGGGTTAAAAAAAACCTTATTGTCACAGTTGAAAACAATCATCTTTTTTCCAAATTTGTTGCAATGTTAACCACATCGTTGAATTGAAAATTGTGACATTTGAAGATGTGATAGAACGTGTTCAGAATAGGCAATTAAATCCTTAATGTGAGAAATATATCTAACTAGGGGAGATGAAAATCCATGTGTACTAACTAAGATGACACATTGTTTTGATAGATATTATTCCCAATCAAAAAACAAAATGAGGCTCTAGTCTATATTTAACAAATGTATGTGAAATGGTTGGGCTCTAATCTCATGGGCCTATGCAGACTCTAGTTGTTGGAGGGTATATAACATAACATGTGAATGGGCATGTAGGCTAGCATCTCCATGTGCGCGTGCAAAGAGACACCAAAACTTCAAACCCGAATTACCTCCAGCACGTAAAGAGAGAGGTACCTGCAGAGCATTCCTGTGGAATTATCGAGTAGAGCGGCATAAGTAACCAACTACATTGTCATTCTTGTTGAGACAGAGGTCTCAAAGGAATGTGTGGTACAAACTAGAGGTAGCAGAGGAAGATAACTTGGAGTTTGAACGAGAGGTCATTGAGGATAGCTGCATAAGAACCAATGCCTCCCAAATCGATGAGTAAAACCCTCTTCGAACTCATTTGTGCTTGTGATAGAGACGTATTGGAAATTAACCTCAGATTCATATTTAAATCTTTGAGAAGTTGATTTTTGGGGGTTTTCATTTTTTTTGCATTGGGCACCTCTAAATCCTCACAAATTCACTGCAAACCATAATAATTTCACTGGGCCTATGGACCATCCATCCAACTAAAAATAGTAGCATTAGTTTTGTTAATTCTAGGTTGATTTTTTCTTTTTTTGTTCTATTTGTTTCTTCTCTCGGAGTCTTGATACTTGAAATTTGTTAGTTTTCCCAAGAGTCTAGAATAGATCTATTTACTCCCCCATACCTTCCTTGTTTCAAATGGACCTATAGGTCACCAATTCGAATCCCCTTCCCCCTTATTGGAGTTGGAGGTTTCCATTGATGTGGGGGAGTGGCATGCACTTGGCCATTATTCTTACCTTTTTTCGCACCATTGGGTACCCATTTTCATGGTGGTTTCTTCAGGCATAGGTGCATTTGTTGGAAGTTATCATAGATTGATAATTCCTAGCCAAGGGTTGGTTTGAGCAAAGTGTAATCTTCATGTATGTGATAAAGTGGCTCAATGAGTGTCGAAATATTTTGTTTTGTAAGATCCAGGTCAAAATCGTTGGGCCCTGAGGGGGAGTGGTTAGCATATTTATCTAAATACATTTTCCTTTTGTATCCTTCTGTCTTCTTAAATAAAAATAATTATATTTCTATTGTGTAAATGTGTATCCTAGGGTATTCTAGTGGATTAGAGCCCCCATGGATCTAAATTATTTCCAATTAGCGGAGTATCCTCTCTCATTTGTATTACATCTATTTATGGTTTTTATTACACATGTGCATCTTGGATATTGTACCGGATTTATATGGAGGATGAGTGGATGTCCCCCTTTGGCATTCACATCTATATGTACATTATCCTTTGGTTCTTGCAGATATGTTCTTCATGTCTGGTATGGGGGATTGAGACACCTTGTGCCATCTTTTTCCAGGCCTTCTCAGTGCTATCACAATTATATAAGAGGGTTGACCATGGGTCCATGGGTGTAACCATATGTGAAAATTCGGCATCCGTGGGTGTAACCATATGTGAAAATTTCTTGTTCCCTAAATGTTCCCATCTGTCTTTGTTTTGACTTGGGAAACCCTCATTCCACTTACCATTTTAATTGTTTGCTTATCCTTTGGTCCATGTAGATACCCATGTCCTTTAGATTGTTGGAAAATTTGAACCATTTTCTTTAACAGTTGTTTTGGATGGCAATGGGGAAATAACCTTCATAAGGTTTTTGCTTTCATGCCCACATATTTCATGCTTTTCTAGCCATGTGAACCATTTTTATGCTTGTGTTTTGAGCATGGGGTCTTCACTAGAAGGCAATATAATATCACGTTCATTCATATTGCAATATTAAATATTCATGAAAGCCTAAAAATTATAATTCTTATATATTAAGGGGCAAAGGTTTTTTTTATTTAATGTAACAATACAAAAATACTTTGGGGTCTTTTTTATATGGGCGGGCTGAAAAATATCCGCCAAATGGAGATGGCGGGATCACGACTGGATGAGAAATCGGGTTGAGGCAAGGCTCGGGCTTACCAATACGCAGGGAAATTGCGTCTTGAGGCATGCTTGAGACCATGGGTTTCGTGGTGAGGTGGGTTTCCAGTCGATCATAGTCAAGAGACAGTGGTCATTGACAGCCAATTGTTACCAATAGAACTCAACCAATTGTTACCAATAGCCTTGGGAGTCTCTAAGCCTCCAGGGCCTGTTATAGGCACTCGATAGGCCTTGGGGGCTTGAATACCCAACCACTCATTCCTATTACAGGCCTTAGGAGGTTTAGTCAACTTCCTAGAGCTTGTTACAGGACTTGGGGGCTTGGATACGTAGCACACAACAGGCTTAGTCAGCGATTGGGGAACTGCAACATGCAATCTAAATGTTGTACTATGTGCATTGGCTCTAGTGACATACAAGAAGTGATCTCCTATCTCTTCATTAGACCATTAGATGTTGCAAATCATAATGATATGTGGTTGAGTAATTGCATTGTGGGTGAAGTAATGTGCATCCACAATATACATCGAAAGAAGAAAGGTGCATTGTAGAATGCATGTGGGGTCATAAGAGGGGTATCATATAAATATACTAGGTAGAAATATAAAGGGGTATAAAAAATGTTAATGAAAAAATTGATACATACAATATCTAGTGAAAATAGGGGTTTTTTTTAATTGGGAAGGCATATTGGGAGAGGGTTTAAAAAAACGATTTTGGAAGGTATTTTCCAATATTTAGTGAAATTAGGGGTATTGTTTCATATGCCACAAACGAATGTGCTATGATAGCGGTTTATTGAGTGAATCCCCCGTGGTTTTGAGCATGATGGAGAGATTATTGTTTTAGATGTAGCTTCTTTTTTTGTATATGTACATACCCAGTTGGTTGGGCCTACTTCTAAATAACTATCATTGTGGAACTTGGCCTTGATATTGGGTTGGGGGGCATGATGGGATTTATAACAACTTGTGTTGTTTGTTTAATTATGGTGGAAATGGTTTATTTATGAAGTTGATATGCTTGGCATGCAATTCCTTCGTATCTTTGTAATTTCCAATATAAATTCGAATGGTCACATGTAGGATGAAATCTATTGAGTAGAGGAATTCTTGAGCATATGTTTAAGCCATTGGAAATGACCATTAGTATACTTGTTTTCCATATTTGGATGGGTGATATTGCAACCCCAATCCACTATTTTATTGGGATGCATGTTATATTTTAATAGATTATGTGGTGGAGTTTTATTTTCTGTAGCATGCATTGGAAGTAAATTGCCTCTTATGTAATTCAATATATATATTTACATGGAGATTAGAAGGTTTATTATAGTAGCTTGAAATTATTGGTGTGATTATCCACTGTGTCCAATGCAGAGTTTGAAGAAACCAATTGAATCAACATCCATACTAGCATTCCTACATTGAATAAATTGAATTGCATAAAAAAAGTTGGTTTGACATTTAAAGTGGCATAAAACTTACCACCCTTGCTCATGAAATCCTTCCCATCATATCAAGTGGCTAATAGATCCATTAGAAAAAACCTTAACACAAGCATCCATCAAGTATATGTACACTTTAGGGAACATATAGTAAGATTCCACATCACTTGGTGAAAAGAAGTTATGAGTTCTCCTTCCTCTTGTGCTAACTGTGGGTGCATACTACTGTTCTAGGGTCTGAAATTACCCTAAAAGTGCCCAAAATTCATTCAGAACTACCCAGATTTATTCTAGTGTTTAGTTTGACAGCTGTTCAGGATAAAAAAAAAAAAGTCCAAAAATGTGAAGGAAACTGCCCAGATTCACTTCATACCTACCCAGAATTCAAAACTGATGTGTTTACATGATGATATGTGCTCAGAATCCATGGTTTAGGACTGTTTTCCACTGCTGATCACTTTCCATAGAGCTATTCATTCCCATAATTGTTATTCTTATGCACAGAGCTATTTAAGATGCGACAAGACCTAATTTTAGGGTTGTTTATACCCAGAGGATTGCCCATAATAGCTCCAAGTATGCCCAAAATTTGTTTTAAGGCTTAAGTTATGCCCAGAACTAAGAAAAAGGATGTTGCTTGACAGTTTTAGGTTGATTCAAGGTATTTTTACTGCTGACATCCCCCAAAAGGAGGAATTGGATCTTATCCATAGTCATTGACACTCAACCTCTGGACAAGTCTATTAACCAGCATAGACCTTGATTAATTTTATAGAAATTAAAATGTTTCTCTATTTTCTATTTCAATGGCATAATTCTGATTAAGTAGAGTTTGCATACTATAATTTAAAGGTGAAAACAATACTGAATAAATCAATCACATACACAGTAATAACATCGATTTTACCCTAGAAACCTATTTGAGAAACCAACAAGAAATTCTCTTTGTGTATCCTTACTCCTTGGTTTTGTATTCTTACGCCTTGGTTGTGCATTCTTACTCCTTTATTTTGTGTATTCTTACTCCTTGGTTGTGCATTTCAATAATATCATAAAGGTGATGTTGATCTGCATTTGAGTCCTTACCATTTCCAAGATAGACCAAATATATTTCATCATATTGACAAAGATCATCTTCTCAATGTTGAAAACCATAATGAAAAGTTATTATTGAGGACACAAAAGGTGTGCTACCAGAAACTTCAGGAGCGGATTTCCTTGGATTCCCTTGCCTATTGCCATAGCTTGAGGGGATCTAGACCTCAGGGGGGTGATGATTAATAAGGAAGAATTTTTTTAATAAATAAAAACAATGCCTAATTTTGCATGAAGGGTGGTGTGGTGTCTACCCTCAGTGAGTCTATAAATAGAAGAGAGAATCCATGGCTTTGGGGGGAGGGGGGAAACTGGAGAGTACTAAATGCTATAAAAAAATATGCTAGTACCTAAATAGGAGTAATTTGATCCTTTGGTAGGATAAATTTGAAATAAAGCTAAAGTTTTATGAGTGAAACCCCTTGTTAGAGGTGCCATTGATTGGATTGAAAATTTTCAATTGGTGGGAAACCCCCCACTGAAATATATTCTACGTCAAAAATTTAGTATGAGACCACACAGTTTAGGGGTTCAAGGAAAATGTTTTCCTTTAATATGGCTAGAAGGAAGTGACTCCTGGAACGATGAGATTTGGCCAAGGAAAGGAACCAATGAATGGAATTCTATTGGAATTGTTGGAATTGCAATTGGGAAGTTATAATGAAATGCTTTGTGAAATTTTCATGTTATTCTTCATTTAGTTGTGATGTGTATTTTATGTAGAAATGCCAATTGCACATACTACATTTTAAATAATCCAAAATTGTCATTTGCCACAACATAACCCAAGCTAGCCGACCCACGGTTGATGAATATTCAATAATGGTGAAATTAACCACTAATGATCATTCACATGTGATAGTACATACTACATACATGTCTAGCTATAGCAATTTAACGAAGTCCATGATCTGCAAACTTATCAATTATTGAATGTATCTTATTTCTCCAATCTTCCTTGCAATGGAAGAGGTCAGAATCTGTATATATTATAAGACTTTCAAAGTTTCAACAACTAAAAAATAGAGGATTTACTGGAAGATAGCATAGGATTTTACTCTCAATTTCAATAAGAAGAAGTAGAAAAGTTCTATTGATTATTATGTGCTTTAATGAATGTATGGTGTAATAAAATATGCATCTAGACAGGCATTAGTTATTACCTACTCTGGTGCCCCTTTACTAGCACAATGCCGATTTCCATGAGTATAAATGTATGTAAGTGTCGTACATGTGTCGACCGGATTAAAAGGTAAGAAATGGAGTTCAATAACATCTACTCAAACCAAACATATGATATGGAATAAAAAAATTCAGGCTCCAATTTAAAGAGCACCATTGTTTATAGCAGGGACATGTGAAAAGACTACCATTGACACAAAATACCTCTTTTCGATATGCCAACATTCCAACAATAGCAACACCAATTGCATCTCGATTGTTAGTTCTAGAAGCTCTACCTGCAAGCAAAACTACATAGTCTTTGTCGACATATTTCACAAATACTTGTTCAAAACTCAGTTTATTGACATAGAATTTTGAAAAGCTACAATGGTAGATAGCTTCAATCTAGCCGTTATGGAAGTTCAAATGTTCAACAGTAGATGGGTTTTGTGATTTTGTCTAGTTTCTATGACAAGCACAAGGGTCTCCTAAAAATATTATCATGATTTCATTCATTGAATACCTATGGTTCTAGCTAATCTAAGAACCAAATCATCAATAGAGCACATTGCACAGTTCAAACAAACAACAAAAAATAAAACTAGATGGGAAGATAGAGATTTAAGGGTATCAAGAAATATCTGTTTTGTTTTCCTCATTTCCAAAAAAATTATACAATAAGATAGAAATTTATAGACACCGGTGGGTAACTAATCTAGACACTACTTTTTCCTAGAAATTTAGGTGGTTTTGATCAAGTATCGCCTTGCTATATTAAGCTAATCATCAGTTGCTATGCAGAATCTATAATTGTTAATTGTGGTGGAACTATGTCTGCATTATCTCTTAGTCCATATTTAACCTATGAAAATTCATTATCTCCTTGTATGGATAATGAATTGAATAAACCCCAAGTCTAGTGTTCCTTCCATTTCCTACCTTCCAAGTGGTTATTTGGTTCCCAACCAATGGGAAAGGATGGACTAAAGATTTATAAATAATGGATGTGTTAGAAAAAAAATTATTTGGCAATTTGATTCAATCCACCATTCATAGCGGATGAATGTATTTCCACATCAAAACATTTTTTCCATTAGAAGTATTTCCATTAGAAGTAGAAGAAAGTTATTGTTCGATTCATTTAATTTGAAAGAGTAGTTATAGTTTGAAAGAACTCTCTTCTTACCTTAGTTGGCACTCATTGAAAGGAAAGGATTATTTGATTCATATGCATTTGCATGGTTTGAGTCAGTCATCACACCACGAGTTGCACTTCCATCACCCGACTGAGTAATACAACCATTAAAATTTAACTCGCTAACTCAACACACTTTAACCTCGCTTGAGGATAAAAAGAATTTGGTAGTTAGGTAGGACACTGGGGATAGGAATCCAAATAATTCCCCGTTGTCATTTTCATCCGAGACATATTTATTGTCCTCTAGGGTACAAAAATCCTCTAGTATTTATTGACATGGTCATCGACCAGTTTGTGGAGGGGCCTCCCATTTTTTTGGGGGTAAGCCGCGAGGACAGGTTCCAGATGGAATTTTTGGAATGTCACACTCCACTTAAATCCTAAGGATATCTATCCATTGTCTTCCCTATACTCTATTGTATATGTGATATAGGGGCTCAAAGACAGAAGTGCCAGTTAACCTTCTCTGATGTGTCATGAATGAGGTATCCTAGTAACTTTTCTTCTAGGGCTCTTTTACCCAGGATCCCTTTTGGTAGAGGGATATCCTTCCATTTCGGTCTCTCATTTCGTATTGTTCGACTTGGATTTCATCACCTTGCAAAGGATACTATTTTTCGAGGTCTCCAGCTCGTAGTTACGAAGTTAGCTTTCTATTTCACCTTTTTAGAGGGTCTTTTTCTTTTTAGTGTTGCTTGTTGGCATTCTGGCCACTTTTGTTTCAACTCGCTTACAGTGACACCAGTCCTAGTATAGTTTTTTTAGCTTGATTTTTTGGCCTGCAACCTTGTCTTTTCCTATCTCCCCTTCTGCACGCTCGGTTTCTTTAGGGTTTTTGAGTTCTTACACGGTCAGTTAACAATTATTTGATGATGTGTGATGTCCTCTTCTCCTAGGTCTTTGAGATGGTTGAGTTAGATGGTCTTCTCAAGGGACTGGACACCCCTTGATGGATCCACTAATGCTTGACCTTAGGAGTAGTCTAGAGGGCCACGTGATCACATCATCTGTGTGGACTTTTCCTTTTACTGTGATGATGGCATTTCAGGCTATATGGAACAATGGTACATTTGAGAGAGAGATGATTGGTTGTACCCCACCTTGGTTAATTGTCTTATGGTCCTTTCATTTTGTTGATAATATTTTTTTGGTACCTTGCCTTTTTCCTTTTGGGTCTTTTACTTATCTTGGGTTATCTTTTGATTTGTACCACCTTTTATGTTTTTGATCTTATGGGTACTATGATAGTTTGTCCACATTTGAGGTACACCCCCTTTGTCCAAATTGTTATGAGTCTTTATACCCACTTCGTACCACCCTCCAAACCATAGTGAGAAAGATTGCTTGCTATCATACCTTTTAGAAGGTCCTATTTGAGTTACAAGAGGTAGTTACAATGATCTATTGCATATAAGAGGTAGTTACAAGGAGCTATTGCATATATTTGACATTATTTGACCTTCCATATATTTGGCATGTCAAATAATAGGTAGTTACAAGGAGCTATTGCAATATATATTTGACCTTATTTGTACCTTCCCCACAATGGTTGATTTACTTTTGGTCCTTACACCCTATTGTTTATTGGTCTTGTGGTACCTTGTCCTTTAATTTTGGTCCTTTCATTTTTTTGGGGTACCTTGCCTCTTACCTTTTGGGTCTTTTACTCATCTTGAGTCATCTTTTGATTTGTACCATGTTTTATGTTTTTGGTCTTATGGGTATAACTATGGTAGTTTGTCCACATTTGAGGTAGTACACCCCCTTAGTCCCAAGGGTTATGATTCTTTATACCCACTCTTTTCTTTTAGATTTGTACCTTAATAGTTGGTCTTGGTACCCTTTGGTTGGTCCTTGTACCTTACTAGAGGCCGTGAGTCTCTTTGGCCTCAGTCTGCTGGCTGTTAACTCATCTTTATTATGATTGTACTAAGCCTTTTAACTGTCATTGACTTTCCTTGATTGACCGTACCATAGCCCAATCATATCTCTCTCTCTGGTTTGCACTAACCCTATAATAGGGTCACTTGGTTCCTAGACTTGACTGGCCTCTAAGAGGCACAGTCATTTCTGAAAGTAACTCTTCTGAGTATATTACAAGAAACGTCCACACCCAGGTAATCAAATATGTGTTGGTAAGACTTAAGTAATCAAATTTTTAACAAGAGAATATTTGACACAGAAGTATGCTGTTAATTGGACTGAAGGCATTCCTGACTTTTTAACAAGAGAATATTTGACACAGAAGTATGCTATTACTTTTTAACACGCGAGCCTGAAAGCAAGCGAGCTTGAAACAAGTGAGCCTCAAGAAAGTGATCCCCAAGAAAGCGAGAGTAGAAGGTTAAAGCAGAATCCAGTGGACCCATAATCCACAAGTAAACATGGAAATCTGTGCTTGGACCGAAGGAAAACATTAGATCTATACTATTAATGATAATATGAGTTGGTTGGATTATATGCAAACATGGAAACCTAGGTGGGAGTTGTGAGACATACTGAAGTATTAGATGCTAACTTAAAGGGATCTGATTCTTTTATTAGACTAGTGCTAGAACTCAAAAGAATGCCTATGGGATTCAGTATTGTACCAGAGATGATTTATAACAACTCCCTGAGAAAAGCAGCTGATGTAGGCAATTGGTTAACACACCTCTACCATGATATTAACTTAATCACAACAGAGGTCTCTAGACATCACCCCAGGCTAAAACTAGACCATCAATACTATTGTATTAACCGGATACGTTCTTTGAAAGCATGGCCACATCAAGATGCTAGTCTCTGGTTTCCAAGTACTACCCACACTTATGAAAAATATAAAAAATTATGGTGGGATTTATTGAGAAAATAAAATACAGATAGAACATATTATACCATGCTAAAGTTTGGACATCAAAGTACACATATCCATGAGGATCCTCCATTCTACAGCCTTGATTGTATGAGAGACTGGTGGCAGTCATTCGGCATCAACCTAACAACATTAGAACCAGTTATTATTTATAATCTAAAACAGGATGTTGGAGAATCTCTCGAACAAGTCAAAGATATTTTTCAAACAAAGATTATTGATTTCTATATCGAATTTGGAACATCTAATGTATTCCAACACTTGCATAGGCTGTTAGACACATCAAAGGCCACACAGGAAAGACTAGAAATAATAGGTCAGCACAAGCTTGGGCCTGGTGGTTATTCGAATTTGGCGGCACAAATTGTAAGTTTCAAAAAAACAATAATGCATACAAATAATAAATTGCAAATTATTTTTTGTTTTATTGCACCGCAAAATGTTAATTAACGACGTTATGCAAATATGCAGGCCGATCGATTCAATGAAGTGGCCACTGAGGAAGACATGAAGCTTGGCTTCCAGCATGGCTTTGGAGCTGTTGTTGAACGTTGAAAAAGATTATCTAGAAAAACACAGTATTCTGGTACCAATCCATCTGGTGCACAGGTATATAAAATCTATATAGTTTAATGAAGATTTATTGCTTGTGCAATCTATTCGTTATAAATACTTTCCATAAAATATTGACTCTGTTTTGAGTAGGAAAGTAATGATCCCCTTAATGTTGAGGAGGGACAACAACAAATTGAATATCATGCTTTGAATCCTGGTAATGAATTTAGTCATATACTACAATTTTATGTATAGCATTGCAAATGGTGAACATTAATTGTAGTTCACCATATTTCAACTGCAGAGCATGTAGAGGGTGAAACTATATAGGTTGAGCCTAGACAAGTACATGAACAACATGATGTGGCCACAACAGGTAAAAAAACACCTTTGTAATGTTTTTTTCAAATGAAATACTTGTCATTACAATAGAAAAATATAACGATGTAACATTTTCACATTGTTGCAGCAAATCCGAACCCCTTGTCGCAAAATCCACGTCTGTATCAACACTCTAGGATGCAGACATCACGGCAAGCACCTGATGAAGAACTAAGAACTGGAGGAGAAAGTCCAGATCAAGATGGTCTTATTAGAGATTATGTACTACAAAAGAGAACAAAAACTAAAAAGACGTGATTGGAAAAACGTCGTCTAATTATTTTTTATAATAATATATCGTCCATGATTTTTGGCCTAATGAATGAATGAATGGTTTAATGGTTTACTGATTTAGTGTAGTAAACTGTTACCTTTATTAAATGTCAACTTTTATTGAATGAATGTGTTGACTGACTGAATGAATGGTTTATTGAATGTTATCTTTTATTGAATGAATGTGTTGACTGAATGAAACAATGGTTTAATGAATGTTAGCCTTTATTGAATGAATGGTAGATGAAAGTTCATGATGAAATATGCATGAATTTGCACGTAATTGTTTTTTCAAGTACATGCATTGGGTATGGGGAATTGAGAGTGATGTGAGGGGGGGGGGGGGGGAGGGGCCATATGATCTTCCACCTTCACGTGGTTGTCCCTATTTAGTAGAGAATATTAAATTATTCTCAAAACAGAGAGGAGCTTAATGAATGGCTATGATGCTAGATTTCTACAACCCACTCGCGTGTCATCTAAATTTTGACAATTTCTTGGAGCTTGTTTTGATGTTTGGTTTCTCCTCATAACCAATTTTGAGTTTCCACAACTTCAAAGGATGAGTAAATGATGCACTGGAATCAATTGCCTTAACCTTCTCTTTAATTTCCTTGGAATCTCCTTGAGATTATTTGAATGAGATATGTCTCAAATCCTCTAGATCATTTGCATCCTCTCCATTATGTCCAATCTTCATGCAATAGAGAATATATCTCGTCTCTTTTTCTGGGGATAATAATGTGGAGAGTGAAGATTAAAGAGGATGAGAGGTTGTTTGTATCCCTAACCCAAGTATAATAAATTGTATTGAGAGTTATAAGAAAACTGAAGGTCAAAGCTGTCAACAAGGTGGACATAAGTCCATGGAGGAGATCAAGGGAAAATCCTATTTAATAGTTGTCGTTTATATTCCAAGTTAATATTTCCTTAGTGTATATGTATTAGGGATTGGTAAACAAACGTTAATTATAATGGGGGTTCATTGGAACTCCATAACAGTCATTGGAGAAAATAGATGTTGGATAGTTCATGAAGGTTGTGTTTGCACACATAGGTTACCATTCAAACTGACATTGTTATAGAGATTGAGTGAGATGCAAGCATTGGAGAATCGTTTCCAGATGTCGACAACCAGTCTCAATTAGGCTGCATTGGCCTACATTGAAGGCACTTCATCAAAATTTGAAGTGTTTTTCCCATCTTTTTCCTTTTTAACACTAATGTATAATATATTAAATCAAGTTCACGAATTCCAAGTAATGAAAATACATAGGATTTTTTCAATTGTATTGCAGCGCTTATTGCTTTGGTCTATCTTTTTGTTAAGTATGTTTTAATTTTTGTGTCAAGGAATAATACTCGAATGGTGAGAGGTAAAAGTCATGATATCTTGATCATCTACTAATTCTCCTATATATATATAAATAAAATATTTTAATCTTTACATATTTAGATTAGTTCACTTCCGTTTCACTTAACTAGATTTAAAATTGGTTTCACTTTCATTTCTATGGATAGATGTGCACTTTATATAATCTTTACTTATTTATATTTAGAGTTGAATTTTTTATCACTTATTTAGATTTAGATTTAGCTTCTCTTTCACTATTCTCCTTGCTGGGTATGCATTTCTTATAATCTTTGCTTACTTATTTAAATTTAGAGTTAGCTTCCTTTTTACTATTCTCCTTGCTGGGTGTGCATCTTTTATAATCTTTGATGGTTTAGATTTAGAATTCACTTTTCTTTAGCGTTCTCTTTCATTGTTCGCGTTGCTTTGTGTGCATATTGTATAAATATCAATGTACATTGTATTCTCAAGTCCCATTGATCTATTTTGATTATTCATAAATATTAATAAAGCTTCAATTTCAATTTGTCATACAAATTATTTGATGAAAATCAAAACTCTAGTAGAGACAACTACATTAAAAAAAGATATTCTTGATGAGAATCAAAACTTCCATAAAGACAACTAAATAAGAAAAAAATTGTGTAAAATAAGGATCTCAATATAGGATAAAAAAGATAGTCTTTTTATACATTAAGTGAATGACAATAAAGCCTAATAACTTACAAAGACCTTTATTCTTAAATGTTACATAATGAAAATCTTACCACTTAGTGTACAACAATGGGAAGTTTGAAAGAAGTATATTGTTAAGAGTATGGAGGAATATTTCCATTATTCCTCTCTTCTTAGTACATGGAACTTGCTGCATCAGTTATCATGCCTCCAATATAGAGACTACTTTGTGTAAACCTTTGTTTTCTTCAATTAGCCGAAAATTTTGGTTTTACTGGTTACAAACACATTGATTTTCGCAAAATAGAGTTCGTCCTTGTCATCTATACACAGCCTCATCAATTCCTCACAGTTTACAGATTTCTTCTCAATGAGAAGATCTACTAACTTGTGAAGAATATCAATGTGTTGTGTGATTATTGTCTTAGCCCTTTCATAGGCCTACTTACCAAAAATAAAGCATAAGAACTTAGCTTCTATTTTGTTGATTTTGTTTTCTTTTACAATGCTTTAACTTTTTGAAATCCAAAATCCGACATAAACTTTAACTTAACCTGCTTTCCCTAATAAAGGATTTCCACGACCTCCCTCCGAGGGATACTTGTTCAATAGCAAGTCTTTCAACCATATGCCTGGAAAAATAAGAAACTTGTTGGAATTCTTTTGAATGGATCCAAGGACAAATGCCCTTCCAATAAAAATTAAGACCCACCCTTCAAATTTGATTAGAACATAATAGTGCATTTTTTTTTAAATTAACATACGGTTATCGGATATCCGACTTACACATCTAAGATATCTAACATTCTTGCCGTACCACCGACAGCTAAGAACGTCATACATCAGCCATTTTCACATGGAACGATCGTCGGATATCCGCCTTACACGTCTAAGATATCTGACATTCTTGCCATACCACCAACGACTAAGAACGTTGGATATCGGCCATTTTCACAATGAACGGTCGTCAGCTATCCAACTTCCACGTCTAAGATATCTAACGTTCTTGCCATACCACCGACGGCTAAGAACATCAGATATTGGCCATTTCTACATGGAACGGTCATCGGATATCCGACTTCATATCAAGTGCTAGGGGTCGGATATCCGACTTCCTATTAAGTGCTAGTTGTCGGATGTTCTGACTTCATATTAAGTGATAGTCGTCGAATGTCTGACTTCATATTAAGTGCAAGTCATCAGATATACGACTATATATTGTTGTCAGATATCCGACGGTCGGCCTACCATCAGATCTCAGCCGAATTTGGACCGATGTTAAAAAAAATATGAAGGTTGTCGGATGGTCGACAGCAAGATGTAGAAAATCCGACATTTTGGCCATCGGATTTTGGGTCCAAAAAACCTATTGTATGAAATTCCTGTTACCCAAAAACAATGGTTAGCAACAACATAATTATTGAGCAAAATATGGCACCATGTTCGAAACATAATCATTAGAAGAGCGAGGGGTTGATTCCATGATACCATGATAGAATATTGAACAAAATATGATCAAAATAAAAATGATATCTCTTATATATGAAACTAATCTCTAAGAATCTGTTCATTTTGTGGTCACCATGATAAAATGCTAGAGATACATGCCCCTAAAAATGTCAAAACATCTTCCATAGAAGAAGGTTAGAGACAAATAAAACAAGAATGAAACAACCTCTAGAAACATGATGATTAAACTAAGAACATAAACCCTGATCCAAAAATTCAAGAAGTTAATGACAAGAATTTCAAGATAAGAGATATTAAACTAGAAATTTCTCACCAATACTGAAACCTAACAATAGCTAACATACGGATCTGTAACCCTACATGAGAAACATAGACCAGAGAATCGAAATCAACAAAATTAGGGCAGAAACAGACACATCTACACTTTTGGTACAGAAGATACATGAACCATTCACATTTTCATTGAACGAAAGGTGTGAATGTGTGCTTACATAGAACAAAAAGTGTGAATCTTCCCTAAATTGCTTGAAACATGTAATTTTTTTGGAAAATTACAAAACATTTGATGTCACAGATAGAAACCTACAACAAAGCGCAACCAAACCTGAAAAGAAAATCATATCTGCTGCAAAACAAATAAATCCTTGATAGCAAGTTAGTATACAATTGAGTTTAACCTATATCTACATAAAAAGTCAAGAGAAACTTGAAAATTTTCAGAAAATTAATGGTGAGGATTAGGTTTCCGAAAACAATTGTCAAACATGTAGCAAAATTTCCATATCTAGAGAATTAGCACAAGAGTTTGGTAGATCATATGAAAAATCTATAAAATATGGAGGATCAAACAAAAAATTGAAGAATTTGTTGCTTGTAAAAGAAAATTTCAAAAAATTACCGAAGAAGGTAGAGCAAGCAACTAGCTCTGACACCATGTTAGAATATTGAGAATATGCATAAACATACAACAATACATTTCCTAACATGCAAATAAAGAATATACAGGTCTAGTTCTATCTACACAAGCAACAAAATAATCTTGTAAGAAATAAGAGACAAGAGAAAATAACTTTACACTAGATATACGTGGTAAAACCCCAAATGGAGAAACACCCATGAGATGGTTTGGTCGTCTTTATTCTTCAGAAATATCCATCTTACAATACGTGGAATCTTGTCTCTCGTTTCTTACATGATTATTTGTTTCTTGTGTAGATAGAAAGATACACTAGTAGATTCTTCCTTTGGATGTTAGCATTTATGTATTGTTATATGTTTATGTGTATCCTCAATATTCTAATAGAAAACACCTTTCAGTGCAATAATCTAGAAAGCAAATCAATTTTCAAAGAATAACTAATTATCCTCTATAAATTGATGGCAAACGATATGAACCCCAAAGGGGTGTAATAAATGTTATATAAGTTGGGATATACACAATTGGATTTAAAATAATTCAAATCCAATGGTGTATATCCAAACCTATCATTTATTACATAGCTACAAGATACATATTGGTACAAAACATATTTAATGTAGAATAAGCATATATCCCCTGCAAGGTCAAAAGGCCATCCCTATGAAGTACAAAGACTATGAAGCTCCAAAATATTGACACATGAAAATATTGTGAATAATATAGTTGATAGAAAAAAGTGTCAATCAACATCAAAATATTGTATCCAGTAAAAACCTATAAATGAAATATAATACTGCCAAAAAATCCTCTTAGAAGTAAACTAGGTGAACTATTGGTACTGCTCCAAATCCTGAAACTTGGAAATTTCTATCAAATGTCTCAAATAATCATGTATATAACAAAGTGGTTGAGTACTCAAATATCCTCAAATGGAAAAATGTGGCAAACTATCCATCCAAACCAATATATCCTGGAAATCCATCAAACTCTTGAAAAAACCCGACCAATCAAAAACATTGTGTGAGTGATCTGTACCAACATCAACTAATCCTTAACCCATCATGTATCCATCACCCTATCCTAAATCAATCCTCAATCCACCATCCTCTCTGCACTCCTCTATCATGCCCTAAAACAATCCAATATAAATCGGTCATTGAATAGACTTCAAAACATGAAATTTGACATCATCAATATTTCCCTCCTGTCAACTAAAAGGTGAGAAGTCCTTGGACCTATACATGAACAATGTGTGAATATATCCCCCTAAACATGGAAAAGGGTAATCATATTGTCTTTGAATGAAGTCTAGAGACTCTATCTTCAACTCAACTGACTATATCAAGTGGGCCATGGTCATTGCATGAATCATCAAAACCATGAATTGAACATTCATTTCCATCTATTTTAGATATATTAATGATCAAGAATTTCTATACCTGTGTATGAATCTAACGATAAGACCAGTCCAACAACCTGGCTTCTAAATTACAGCACCAAGTAACTAATGATCGAAAATGTACATTTTTTCTATGAAACTGTGTTTGACTTCAACAACTTTTTGAAAGGTGTTTTATCTTTCCACAAATACTGCATGTATCAAGATCAGAACACTATAATTCATGATGGAAAAAATATGTGATAGTGTGAGCAATTTTAAGGTAATTCCTATGCGAACATTATCTAAATCAATTGCATCATACTCCTCATCATTAACTGCATCATTATCATCATTATCATCCTTATCCTCATGTTCGTCATCATGATCATCAAGTTTAGGTAATTCATCTAACTTATTGTCTATAATAGACCTTTGCAAATCATTATCATGAAAGCTAGCACTCACAAACTTCATAGGTTTGTAATAATAAGGAATGTGAAAGAAATCACTCTCTATATTGTCATATCCTAAGCCACATTTGTTCCTTTTGAATTACAACTCTTCCGAAGGTTTGATGATTTTGTCTTGATTTTCAAACTTATCCTTATCTTCCTTAGTGTCTTCATCCTAGGTATTTTATGTCACCTCAGTGTCTTCATGCAACTCATTATCTATCTCGGTTCCTTCATCGACTTCATCTTATTAATTCATAGTTGTAAGGTGCTAGATATCCTCTTGCTCACTTTTGACAATGGTTAATCCAAATAATGGATTATGTTGAAGATATATGGTTTCAAAGTGTTGTTGTCGAATAATTTGCAATTCATCGTTTAACTTCTTGTTATAAGTTTTGAGAATATCAATCTTTTTGTACATAACTTGTGGACAAGTGGTCACAAGACTGAGTGAATGCTTACTTATTTGAATAGTTTTTCTTAGTGCAATGTTGATTAAAGTGTATAGAAAACTAAACTTGAGTGTTCAATGTTTTCTGCCATCCTGATCCGAAAGTACTTCAAGTCCCCAAAACATTGGGTCATGAAAAGCTCTACTTGTCGCAAATAATGAACCTTAAGACACCTTTCATCCATCTATTCTATTTTGGCCCAGATCAAGACTCAACATGCCAAAGATAGTTTCTTACAATGTTTGACAAGCATGCCAACTACGTGATTCCAAATATAAACTTTCTAATGGGCCCTTTGCAATTTAACCTTGAAGTAAGACTTCTAAAAATTGATGAGAGACTCAAATTACTAGATTTGCAATCAAAGAATTGATGCAAAAAAACTTTACCAAATAAATATGCAAGATGCTTTAAAGTTGTGAACAAATTTGTCTTCAAGCGCAAATGATTTTGTTCATGTCCTTTTCCTCCTTATGATTATATTGTTGTATTCATATGCTTCCCTTCTTTGTATGAGAGTACATTATTCATTTTCTTTCCTTCTTGAAATGATTATGTATTTGTTCATTTTTGCAAAATAGAGTAATGAAAATACACCAATACAACCATACACCACCATAATAAAACACCAATTATCGTTGGACCATCTCACACACATAAATCCTAAACAACCCTTATTCAATTTCAAGTGAGTCCATGAGTGAAGACAATAAAAAAAAATTTAATTAAGTCTCAAATACAATTCTCCTTATAACTCCAAAAACACCTCATAACCTCTAAAGTGCTTAATTTTGACCAATCACAAAGATAATTTATAACTTCTTTACAATATACAAACCTATAATTCCTTTAAAAAATATACCTTATCGTTTTTTATAAATTTTCTAGTAAAAGAAATTAAAAAAACAAACAATAATTCCCTACCCACCTTAAAAATGATACCTTAACAACCCCACCTTGCTTATTTCCTCAAGTACCAAGTCATACCTTATGATTTTTTATAAATTTTATTTATAGCATTTTAAATATTATTTTTTTCTAATAAAAAAAATTAAAAATACAAATAATCATTCCCTTCCCACCTTAAGAATGATACTTTATTAACCCCACCTTGCCTATTTCCTCAAGTGCCAAGTCATAGATCACTTCAGAAGTGTCATTCTTTATTGTTATTGAAGATCACAAAACTTTACGTTTAATATTCCCTTTGAAAAATCCCAACTCATAACACATGTTAAGTTTAGCCTAATTTGACTAGCAAGATCACTAAAAGAAACACAATCACAAGATAGACAAAGATTTACCTGGGAAACCCTCATGGGGTAGAAAACCCAACAAAGCTTTCCTCAATATAGATAATCAACCAAATACAAGATGTAGTCCAAGACTAGAGCTCCTTCTCCTCCTATGCATACCTCTCTCTTACTTGTGCCCTACTCCCAAATGGATGAATGAATGAGATAAGTGAGGAACAACCTCCTCTACTTATACTTGTTTCCTAACTGATGTTTTTACCCTAATGGGGCCAACCTCTCCTGAGAGAGTCTAATAACCCCCAAATAATAAACTCAAGGCCGACCTCACATGGGAGATCTAATAACCCTAGTTACCACATTCTCTCGGAGGAATAAACATCTCTGGATATACAATAGGGTCACAATGGAGGAATGTACCATCTTCGGAATAATAAAATACAAATATAATATTCTTTGAAGTTACAATATTTCAACACTCCCCCTTAACGAGAAGGATATTATAACAACCATCTGCAGGAGCAAGGAGTCATCAACTACATGGTACATGATACATCTATAAATCATTGGAAGCTTTCTTTATACATCATCAGCAACTCAACCAGTTACTGGATCATCAACATCTGCATCATCCTGATCAACAACATCACCATCTCACGATCAACAACATCGTCATTTCATGATCAGCAGCATCATCATCTCACGATCAGCAACATCGTCAACTGACGATCAACAGCATCGTCATCTCATGATCAATAGCATCGTCATATCACGATTAGCAACATCGTCATATCACGATTAGCAGCATCATCATCTCACAATCAGCAGTATCATAATCTCACGATCAGCAACATCGTCAACTCACGATCAACAACATCGTCATCTCACGATTAGCAACATCGTCATCTCACGATCAATAGAATCGTCATCATCACTGGATCTTCTTGATCAACAACATCACATCATCACTGGATCCTCTCGATCAACAAAATCACATCATCACTGGATCCTCTCGATCAACAACATCACAGCAGCATACCCTGCAATACACATAATCCTTCCTTTAGGAATTATAGGATCAATCATATCAAAATCAATATTCAAGACTATTCTTGATTTCAGAATTATTGGATTTTCTATCTAGGGATGATCAATCCCATCACAATCATTTAAGACAATCCCTCCTTTCGGAATTATTGGATTTACTATCTAAGGATGACTAATCCTCTCACAATCATTTAAGACAATCCTTCCTTTCGGAATTACTGGATTTTCTGTCTAAGGATGACTAATAATCTCACAATCATTTAAGACAATCCTTCCTTTCCAAATTACTGGATTTTCTGTCTAAGGATGACTAATCCTCTCACAATCATTTAAGACAATCCTTCCTTTCAGAATTGTTGGATTTTCTGTCTAAGGATGACTAATCCTCTCACAATCATTTAAGACAATCCTTCCTTTCAGAATTATTGGATTTTCTGTCTAAGGATGACTAATCCTTAACCACTTACAGGATGGCTAATCCTGATCTCTTTTAGGACATAAAGTCCAAGGATGATACAATCCCCTCATCCACTTCGACAAGGTCTAAGGATCACACATCGACCTCATCTTCGGAACATGTAACCTCATCGTTAACCTCGTTGTTGGAACAAGTAACCTCATCAATGGTACAAGTATCCTCATCATCGATACAAGCTTTCATATCATCAATATAGTATTATCTTCAATACAGGTATCCTCATCATCGACCTTGTCATCTATGTAGGCAATCTCATCATCGATATAGGTATCCATATCGATACTAGTATCCAAATATCATCATTAACCAAATCACTCCCCCTTTCAAGGAGAGTCCTTCTGAACTACACCAAGCTTGTCTAGGAAATACTCAAACTTTACTCGAGACAGAGGTTTGGTCAATATATCAGCAGCTTGTTCGTCAGTGCTTACATACTCAAGCTTGATGGCTCCTTTCTGCACCATATCCCATATATAGAAATATCGGATATCTATGTGCTTTGACTTATCATGGAACACTGGATTCTCTGTCATCTTAATACAACTCTGTTTGTCACATAGAATCACAGTGGGGTCCATCTCCAAGTCAAACAATCCTGTTAACAACTTACAAAGCCATACCGCTTCACAACTAGCAGAGCAAGCAACTATATATTCCGCTTCAGTTGTGCTGAGAGCCACACTAGATTGCTTCCTACTATACCACGAGATCATGGTTGATCCCAGACAATAACATCCACCTGATGTGCTCTTCCTGTCTGATACACTTCCTGCCCAATCAACATCTGTGTAGCCATACAGTCTAAAATCATGATCTCTAAGATAATATAGACAAAAGTATATCATACCCTTCAGGTGCCTCATCACATGCTTTGTATCTATAATGTGAACTCATCTAGGTTCCACTAGATATTGACTTAAGGTGTTCACAGCAAAGCATATATCTGGCCTAGTATTCATTAGATACATCAATGACCCAATAGTTTGTCTGTACAGGGTCACATCCACTAATTCTGATGAGTCATCAGCTAACAACTTTAAGTTAGAATCCATGGGAGTGGCCATGGCTTTACATTCCAACATATCAAATCTCTTTAAGATTTCCACTGCATACTTTTCCTAGTTGAGAAAGATTCCTTCTGAGTCTTTCCATACTTCCAGTCCTAGAAAGTAATGCATCAAACTGAGATCTTTCATCTCAAATTCTGCAGAGAGTTTCTTCTTGCACTTGACGATTTGTTTCTCATTTCCAGAAAGAAATAGATCTTCCACATATAATAACAATATGACAAGTTCATCATCCATAACCTTGAGATAAAGGTTAGGATCAACTTTAATCTTGGTAAAGCCCAAGCTTGTCAAGAAACTGTCAATTCTTCCATACCAAGCTCTTGGAGCCTGCTTCAACCCATACAAAGCCTTCTTCAGTTTGCATACGTGGGTTCTTCTATCTTACACCTCAAATCCTTGTGGTTGTGCTATGTATACTTCTTCCCCAATCACACCATTAAGGAAAGCTGTATTTACATCCATCTGATGTAATTTCCATTTCATCATGGATGCAAGTGCCATGATGGTTCTAATGGAAGTGTACCTTGCAACTGGTGCAAATGTTTCTTCATAGTCATTTCCCTCTTTCTGAGAGAATCCTCTGGCTACAAACCTTGCCTTATACTTTTCAATGCTACCATCCGCAACATGCTTTATTTTATATATCCATTTGGAGGATACCACACTCTTGTCCTTTGGTTTGGGAACCACATCCCAAACATCATTCTTCATTATTGACTGGTACTCCTTGTCATTGCTTCTACCCACTCTTTCTTATGAACTACCCCTTCATAACTAGTAGGTTCTTTATCTACAAGGTCATACAACAAAGCCACATAGTTGGAGAATGGATTTGGTTTCTTACTCACTCTAGTGGAGCCTTTGGGAGCTCCATACTTTTCAGCTCCTAGTATGATATCTCTAGCCCATGTTGGATTTCTCTTTCTTGAAATGTTTGTGATGGGGGGTTCTTGTGGTTTTAACATGTCATGGTCTTCAGGTGTTTCACCTTCAGGGGGTGGTACAACTTCTGCAGCTCTAGGAGGTGCAACTTCTTCATACACTTCTTCATACTGGCACTTCCTAGACTTCTTTAGAGCTGCTTCTTCATCAAATGTCACATCCTACTAATTTCCATATGATGAAATCCTGGGATGTATATCCTGAAGGCTTTGGATGTTTCACAATACCCAAGAAATATTCCCTTCTTCCCAGAAGGGTCCAACTTGGTTCTCTTTTCTTTGGGTATGTGAATATACACAGGACACTCAAATATTTTGAGGTGACTTACCTTAGGCTTCTTTCTTGTAAATACTTCTTTCGGAGTCTTAAATTCAAGGGCACTATTAGATAGTCTATTCTGTACATAGACTGATGTTCTGGTTGCTTCATCCCATAGATACATAGGTAGGTCTTGATCATGTATCATAGTTTTCACTGCTTCCATAATGGTTCTATTCTTTCTTTCTGCAACACCATTTTGTTGAGGATTGTAGGGAGTGGTTAGTTCCATCTTGATCCTGTATTCTTTGCAAAATGCTTCAAAATATTTTGAAGTATACTCTCCACCATTATCAGTCCTGAGTATCTTGATCTTCTTTTCTGAGTGGTTCTCTATCAAGGATTTGAATTCCTTGAACCTTCCAAAGACTTCATCTTTTCCCTTTAGGAAATATATCCAAGTTTTTCTTCAATAGTCATCAATGAATGTTAGGTAGTATTCATATCCACTCAAGGATGTGATGGGCATGGGACCACATACATCTGAATGGATCAATTCCAAAGTACTCTTAGTCTTTGTTTCACTCTTTGGAAATGGATTCTTGATATTCTTCCCTTTTGTACAACCCTTGCAAGTGCCTTCATGATCAATCTTTAGATCTAGTCATCCTACAACTACTTTACTCACATGAGGTAGTGCTTTGTAGTTAATGTGAGCCAGCCTTCTATGCCATAGCTCACTTGTGCTAGTGGCTTCATGAATGAGGGCAGCTTCTGGATGACCCTTGAGTTTGTATAGACCTTCTTCCTCTTCACCAATGACAATTGCAACCTTACTAGTTTTACCTTTGGACCACATGAGCACTTTTCCATCAATGAATGCAACCCTATAACCTTTCTTATCTAAAGCTAAGATAGAAACTAAGTTCTTCTTCAACCCTGGTACATACAATACTTCCTTTATCTTCATGGGAGCTCCATAATCAAGCTTGTAGCTTGCTTCATCAATTTCTTTGATGGGATATTGGTAATCATCACCTAGAGATACCTTTTGTGGGGAGGTCTTCTCTTCAAGTTTTGAGAGAGTTTTATTTTGTCCAGTCATGTGCTTTGAAGCACCACTATCAATGAGCCATGTATCTTCTCCAGGTGTCATAGACCCAGGGAGAGCAGAGAATAGAACATACTCTTCTGCATCTTCGTCTTCTATTCTAGCTCTTTTCTTTTAAGGCCTTTCCTCCTCTTCCTCTTCTTCACTATCATCTTTTTCTAGATGTGCTTGATGTCTTATTTGGTGGGGACCCTTTTTCTTCTTTGAAGAACAATTCCTAGCAGTGTGTCCTAATTTGTGGCAAATGTAACATTGGAATGTAAAGTAATCTCTTTCTTGGTTAGATCCTCTTTTCTTCTGAAATCTTTGTGGAGGTTGAGACTCCTTGTGGTTATTCCTTTTGAAGTTGGATTGATTCCTTCTTCTCTTGGTGTGGGTGGCCAAAGCTTTATCATCTTCTTTGAGCAAGGCTTCTCTATTGGAAACCCTAGCTTCTTCTTGAATACAATCTTCCCATACCATATCAAACTTCATACTCTCTTTTCTAGCACACATGGTTTGGATGAATGACTCCCAAGGTCTAGTAAGACCATTTAGAGCAGTCATGACCAGTTCACCTTCATCAAGGGTGTCTCCAATAGCATCTAGTTGTTCCTTGAACTGGGAAACCCTTGTGAAGTAATCTTGGATAGATTCTCCTTTATTCATCTTGGTGCTCTTCAATTGAGCTCTTAGGTCCATCTTCCTATTGATGTTCCTTCCTTCATACCTTCTGGAAAGGGCATCATACATTTCCTTTTGAGTCTTCGTGGATGCCACTTGGGGAATCAAGTGGTCCTTGATGGAATTAGCAATGATTCTCTTTGCCCTAATCAGGTCCTTCTTATGCTTCTCTTTAGCTTCAACTTCTTCAGGTTCTGCCACTTCATCCTTGATATGTTGAATAAGATCATTCTCTTTAAGGATGAGACCAATCCTATATTTCCATGCCCAAAAATTCTCTATACCTTCTAGCTTATCCTAAAGCTTAGTGCTTGAGGCCATCTTATCCAGGGGGTCACCAAAAATTGAAAATTTCAAAAATGAAAAACTGACCTTACCAGGAGATTGGCTTGATTGAGGCAAGGTTGTTGGTATGCTAACTTTCTGGAAACTTCAACTTTTCACCCTCCAAACTTGACGAGTGAATTTCAGACCTGCTATAGAAATCTGGTTCTGGTTTTTCTGGTTTCTTGGTTTTCTGCACTTTTGGTCAAACTAGGGTTTGACATTCCCGGAGTTCTACCCAACCAAAAATCTCAATCCAGGGCTCAAAAATTCGATTTTGAGGAGGGCTATCCAGCCATGCAATCAGAATCCAAAAATTCCAACTTTTGTAAAAACCCTAATTTTCACCGGAGGAGGAGAGAGAGGTATTTTCACCTTGTGAAAGATGTCCTATTTAGGCTAGCTCTGATACCATGTTAATTTTAGCCTAATTTGACTAGCAAGATCACTGAAAGAAACACAATCACAAGATAGACAAAGATTTACCTTGGGAAACCCTCATGGGGTAGAAAACCCAACAAAGCTTTCCTCAATATAGATAATCAACCAAATACAAGATGTAGTCCAAGACTAGAGCTCCTTCTCCTCCTATGCATACCTCTCTCTTACTTGTGCACTACTCCCAAGTGGATGAATGAATGAGATAAGTGAGGAACAACCTCCTCTACTTATACTTGTTTCCCGAGTGACCTTTTTACCCTAATGGGGCCGACCTCTCCCAAGAGAGTCTAATAACCCCCAAATAATAAACTCAGGGCCGACCTCACATGGGAGATCTAATCACCCTAGTTACCACATTCTCTCGAAAGAATAAACATCTCTGGATATACAATAGGGTCACCACAGAGGAATGTGCCATCTCCGGAATAATAAAATACAAATATACTATTCTTTGAAGTTACAATATTTCAACAACACATACTTCATTGACTATGATATGAAAGGCCCATTTTAATTTTAATCTTCAATTTTATTATAGGAAAACTTTTCATATAAAAGATGATATAAACTTGTAGTGGTAAGGCAATTGGTATTTGGTATTTGTAAAGGTTAAGTCACCATATGTTACTTGTTCAGTTTTGGTCAGTTAAGAGTTCAGGGTGGAGGTTAAGTCTCCATCGATCAAATGTTCAAATCCTGGAAGTTAGGGTTGAGGATGGGAGCTAACTAGAAGAGAATTAAATTGACTCATGGGGCATCCATGATAGTCATCATCTTCACACTCATCTTCATACAAACCTAGTGATGAGATGAATAAATAGATTGTTCTTCCATTCAACATTGGAACTAACCTTAATTAAGTTATAAACCCATAGTTCAAATGTAAAGAATACCTAATTATAAAAAAATAAAAAAATGATTAAATAACTGATTTGAAATAAAGAAAGAAAAAAAAAACTCGTAGAGTGTGCAGTTTTAAACCATGTTGAGAATTTTCAGATTTGGCTATAGTTGCTCAACAATTATTCCTCATGAGTTGAATTGCAACGTGGATTGGATGAATTTTTAAAACGTTCCTTGATAATCCCTATGTTTCTGCCATATCAAAGAAAATCACTCTCAATCAAGACGCTGAAAGTATCCAGGTCATAGCAATTAAAAATCAAACTCTCGCTCTGTCCATGGATCACATCAGTGGCTTGCTCTCGCATCTTACATCGCTTATTACACCTGTCACGTTTTTTTAGGAAACCGTTGTACCCAAAGATTTTGAAATAAAAACTGCCACTTCAACAATAACTCCGTCCAATTTGTTCGAATGTCCGATTAAATAAAATATCTCTGGAATGTCAGATTAAAATATTTAAATCCAAAAGATTGTGTTATCATCCCATTTAATACCAAAAGGTTAGTTTTATCATAGTCAATCTTTCCAAAGTAAGTTGAGCATCAAGGCGTCTTCTAACATAGTCAACTTGCATCGTCATCATCTTTATCCTTTATATATAAGATTGAAAAAAATTCAAACACGCAGCATCGAATATGAATTTACATTTTATATTTAAAATACAATATCAATAACCATCTTTAACAATTCACATAGCTGATAAAAAAACTCAAGCTCTGACTCCACCAGTTATTTGCCCAACACTGAGAGGCGCTGCCATTCCCAGTCCATTCACAGACGTCATTCCTGAAATTCATGTAGGAAGCCACAAATGGTGAGTAAGACCAATCTGTTTTCACTCGCCCCCCTTGAGTTGCCCACTGATCCCCGTTCCATAAGCTCGAGTACACTCTCATTGCCTGCTCATTTGGGTATGGCACTGCTATGTCTTCACTGTTTGTGTGCAGAATGTAGGGCTCGCCAGAAACATTTCCTATGAACTCCATATCAATTTCGTCTTGCCCCTCCCCTGTAGAAGATAACTGCATCATGTGCGTGTTATTTAAATATTTTTATTTGTTCCTAGATCATGAAATGAAAGACAAAATAATTGATCTACAGAGAAACAGAATGCTAACATAGTATGTTGTGACGGTGCCTGCAGAATTATCGGGCACCAGCTTCATAGACATACCAACACTTCCAAACAAAATCTCTTTCTTCGATTGAAATCCCGCACCTAATTAAATCCGATATTCATTATCACATTTATATTTCTTGATATAAACATAAAACCCTTAAATTTTTACTGCACATTATATTGCAGAAACATAACCTATGCAGTATCTCTGTGATTATTATTAAACATACCACCAGAATAATTAGTGAGAGAAAGCTGCAATTCTTCGCCATCGTTGAATATGTTGACGTTGTTATCGCCCCATGATACATCGATATCATTGTAGAAATTGGCAGAAACTCTGGGATATAAAGCTGTGCAGATAATAACAATGAGAATAAAATGGACATAACCTGGTATACTAAGAGCGCTAGGAACCTCCATAGATGCAACAAATATTGAAGAGCCAAATAGTATTTCTGATGTAGGAGTAAGGGGATTGAATCTGATTATTTGAGCGGGGCTATAAATGCTGACCTTCGATTCGAAATAACTGCCGTGTGGGGCAGCAGGCACCGAAAAGACGTCCCTTGAAATGCGCATTTTCACTACAAATTGTTATCACATCAACATCCAGCCACAGCCCAACTGGCTGTGGAGCTGTCACGCGGTTTAGCCGTGTTTTGGACTCGTGACTCGTATATTTCACGTTGGATGGCATATATATCGAGCTGTCATTATAAGATGAGCATGGAACGGTGGTGAAAAGCAGTGGGCATCAACTGGAAGTCACCAACTGGAGGTGTGGCCTTTGTTAATAGCGTCTAATGGAAAGAAAACACGTATCTCCTCTAGTTCAGGACCGTGAGGACCGTGAGAAGTAAGCTGTCTATCAGAATTAGCTGTGTCGATAGTTGCGGTCATGCGCCATGGTCACGTTCATACCACTGGCTCTTAATAGAAAATTAAGTGGAATCACAACGATGCTTCTATGATATTTTCATAGGTGTGTTCATAGGTGTGTTCAAATATTGTAACTTCTAAGAATATTATATTTGCATTTTATTATTTCGAAGATGTTTCATTTCCTCGTGAAGATTTTATTGTATATCCGGAGATGTTTTATTCCTTTGTGGAGAATGTGGTAACTTGGGTTATTAGACTTCCCTAGTCGGGGTCGGCCTTGTATGAGTCATGTGGGCTAAAGGGTTATTAGACCACCCTAGTGGGGTCGGTCCTGTCACATTATGTTAAGTGGTTAAGTTGGGGCAGACCTCGTTAATGTAAAAGACAAGTCAGAGTAGTGTATAAATAGAGGAGATGTGTTCCTCATTTATAACACTCACGTGTGAATGGCGCATAGGTGAGAGAGAGAGATCTGATATGGAGGAGAAGGAGCTCATGTTTTGGTTATACATCTCTGTATTGTTGATCATCTATATTGAGGAAGCTTTGCCAGGTTTTCTACCCCATGAGGGTTTCCCAGGATAAATTTGTGTCTCTTGTGTTTATGCTGTGCTTGTTGTTCTTTTTGTGATCGTGTATATGTTATTGTTGTGAAATGGAATGTAATACTGATATTCTATGTCTTAGCATATTGAATTTTAACATGGTATCAGAGCTAACTTGAAGGAAGGCAATGTATGGCACTTATGACACTTGCTTCACTTGCGACAATTTGAAGGTTAGGGTTTTATATAGAAAAAACCAGTCATCGCGGCACTTTCGCTATAAACCCATTTTGGCGAAGATTCGGGACCTGAAATCTTTACAGGTTGTAGATAACATCCCCAAGTAACTTGTGTCCAAAGCACAACTTCTACTTCGTTGTACTTTGTGATTTATGATCAATACAAGTTAGGGTTTCTGCCTCTTCTAGATCTTAGTCATAAACAGGTGATTTAGGCAAAAAGGTCACAACTTGCGCTAGGAAGTTCCAAATGAAATTTTGTAAAAAGAGACAAGTAGGGCATGGACTATAGTTTCTTAGGTAACGTTATCAGAGGCCGAAATTGAACCAGTGACACGTGGCACGCAGTACAAGTTCGCTCTCCTGTTTTATCCAATAAACAGGTCATGTTTTGACACTTGGCATAAATCTCTCTCAGAAAATCCAATTGAGGTCAGAGCTATGGGGTTGGAAAGATGAAAGGTCAGGCTACCACAGGTAGAAGTTTCAAACCCTATGGATTCGTAGTTTCTGAGTTACACCAGAAACAATCAAGTGCATATTTCTATCCAAACAAAATTGGATTTTGAGCACCTTCATTTTTGGATTGTCACTACTATGGGAAATCAGGGTTTCATTGAAAGTTGAAATTCTTGGATTCAGAGACCATGGTTGGATGCTCCTCATCAAAATTGAAAATTAGAGACCAATATTGAATTTTTTGGTTGGGTAGAAGGTCGGGCTTGATCAAATCCTAGTTCGGGATTTTGATCGAAAAGGTGGAAAATTAGGGCTTCTACAAAAGTTGGAATTTTTCAAATCTGTGACCACGGCTGGAAGCTCCTCAGAAAAATCAAAGTTTAGATCACAAGATCAAACCTTTTGGATGGGCAGAAGACCAGACTTTATTAAACCCTAGTTCGGGGTCCTGTCTAGTGAATCGAAAAGTTTCACAGGAAATTTTGAGGGGTCAAATTTTGCAGTTTTCAAAATTTGAGTATACCAGCTTGACCAACTCAGCAAGGCGCATGTTTCCATCCTTTAAGAAGTTTGAAATTCAAAGTTTGAATTTTTAGGGTTTCTCTGACAAACCCTAATCCAGCTTCAGATCCAGTTTCAACAAGTCAAAGTGGATTAGGTTAATCCTAGAAGAAAATGAATTAGACTCCTGTATAAGTGAAGAGGTTCTAGTTCCAAAGGGAGATGAGGTTAAGGCCTTACATAAGAAGACTACTCGTCAGGTATGACTTAAGAAGTCACAGGTATGCCCTTGAAATCTAATTCTTCATTAAGTTCATAAATATGATTGTATTCATGCTATTGAGGTTAGTACAATTACGATTGTTTGATAATGAATGCATGTAAATGATAGAAGACATTCATTGATTAGGATTATGACACTTATGATTGTACTAATGCACTGTGGTGTTGTATGAGGTTGATGTTGTCTGCTAACATGAAAGCTACATCAAGAAAGTTCTAGACCAAGAACATATGACCATGGTGACATGAAGACAAAGACTCATGGATCACATAGAAACTCTACTTACAAGGTATGTATGACTTTATTCTACTATGCTTAACCTATGAGATATGCAGGTTCTAGCACAAGGTCTCTAAGTCATTGAAGAGAACAAGAAGACGTTATGCAGGTATGCTAGACATAACTAGCTAACATGATAACTAGGTATGTTTTCCTATATCAGTTAGAATTCTACTTTGCGTTAGGATCTTAGGTAAGTATACATATGTATGAAATGATCATACATAATTAAGATTATTTAGAATCATAATGTTTTGATAGTATTGAGACTATACTAATGAATGTATTATTATGGATGAGATCATGAGGATGACACTAGTGCACACTTGAGCATGCATAGTGGTCCAAGATGGATAGAAGCTCAAAGACTTATAATCATGATGCTATCATAGAGATCAAGTGGGAGGCAACCTCACAAACATGAAAGATAAGTATTTGAGTTGCTATTTGAATTACTTAATAGTCAATGATATTGTTTGTAATAGTTGTATGCATATTTGTATATATCATGCATAGTGTAAGCATTCATATAGAATTGAACATTATACTACTAATATGCATATGATGGGTAAGTTGGACAAACATTCCATTGTTGCTTGTCTCGAATGAAACCTCTTTGCTAACATGTTGAAAGTTGTGCACGCTCTTGATAGTATGTTCTGGTAGAGATGGAAGGCATCTAGATAACCATTGTATGCATACAGGATATGGAAAAGTGATGTGCCAAAGTATTGGTCAAGATAGTTGCATGACTATGTGAATCATATCTGTATACATGATAGGTTATCATTGAAATGTCAACATGTTTTGATGATTATGAAGTTGTACTAATCATGTAATTAACTTTGATTTGTAGGAAAGATCACGTGAAGGATGATGAACACCTATTCCAAAGAACGAGAGATGGATGTTCAATAAGAAGACTTACAAATCAAACGTAATATAGAAGGCTCATGGCTAGAAGATTCTCTTAGAAAGAGGAAGAGGATAATGACGAGATGTTTGCTCCAAGTGGCTAGATAAAGACCATTCTCTTAATGGTGAAATAGAATAAAACTCTGTACGGGCACCCAGGATCGATAGTCATTTGATGAGCTTAATGATCACCATGGGTGATGCAGATTTCAACCTTTGCTACAAGGTTGAAGATGGTGTCTATATACAGATGACATTCTTCTCTTAGATGGATGGAAAAAGGAACTCACCACAGAGTTAGAATGATCTTGAGGTTCATATCAATAGAGCCATCTGACAAGAGATGGCACATATAGATATGCAGAAGATCACTCAGAGTAGGAATGATGTTCAGTCACAGAGGGGGAATTGATAGCTTCTTAACAAGTTTGGGCTTTACCAAAATAAAATTTGATCCTAACCTTTACCTTAAGGTTATGGATGATACTATTATTATATGTGGATGATCTCTTTCTAATAGGAAATGAGAAACAGATAATGGAAAGCAAGAAGAAGCTATCTACAGAACTTGAGATGAAAAATCTCGGATTGATGAAATATTTCCTAGGTCTGGAAGTATGGCAAGGCTCAGAAGGAATCTTTCTCAACCAGGGAAAGTATGCTGTGGAAATCTTGAAAAGATTTGATATGTTGGAATGCAAAAGCCATGTCCACTCCCATGGATTTCAACTTGAAGCTGTTAGCTAATGACTCATCAGACTTAGTGGATGTGACTCTATACAATCAGATTATTGGGCAATTGATGTATCTAACGAACACTAGGCTAGATATATGCTTTGCTGTGAACACATTGAGTCAGTACCTAGGCGTGTTCACCTGATAGCTGCAAAGCATGTGATGAGGTACCTAAAGGGTACGATAGACTTTCGTCTATGTTATCTTGGAGATCATGACTTCAGATTATATGGCTTCATAGATGCTGATTGGGAAGGAGGTATCAAACAGGAAGAGCAAATTGGGCGGATGTTATTGTCTGGGATCTGCCATGATCTTGTGGTTTAGCAGGAAGCAGTATAGTGTGGCTCTCAATATAGCTGAAGCGGAATATATAGCTACTTGCTTTTCTAGTTGTGAAGCTCTATGGCTTCAGAAATTGTTATCAGGATTGTTTGACTTAAAGATGGACCCCACTGTGATCTTGTGTGATAACCAGAGTTGTATCAAGATGAATAAGAAGTCAGTGTTCCATGATAATTCAAAACACATAAGATCTGATATTTCTATATACGGGATATGGTGCAGGAAGGAGCTATAAAGCTCGAGTATGTGAGCACTGATGAACAAGTTGTTGATATATTGACCAAACTTCTCTCTCGAGTAAAGTTTGAGTATTTTCGAGACAAGCTTGGTGTAGTTCAGAAGGACCCTCCTCGAAAGGGGGAGTGATATGGTCGCTAATGATGAGATTGCCTGTATCGACGGTAAGGTTGATGATGAGGACACTTGTGTCGATGATGAGGTTACATGTTCCGACGATGAGGTCAATGATGAGGTTACCGGTTCCGACAATGAGGTCGATATATGGTCCTTAGACTTTGTCTAAGTGGACGAGGAGGAATTGTATCATCCCTGGACTTTGGTCCCTGAATTGATCTGTAGACATATGTCTCCGAGAAATGGTCCCTAGTGGATGAGAGGGATTGTATCATCCCTGGACACATGTCCTTAAAGAGATCCGTAGACATATGTCTCCAAGAAGTGGTCCCTAGTGGACGTGATAGGACTGCATCATCCCTGAACGTTTAGTTCAAAATGTACGTGATATGACTGCATCGTTCCTGAACGTTTAGTTCAAAATGTACGTGATAGGACTGCATCGTCCCTAAACATTTAGTTCAAAATGTACATGATAGGACTACATCGTCCCTGAACGTTTAGTTCAAAAGGTACGTGATAGGATTGCATCGTCCCTAAACATTTAGTTCAAAATGTACGTGATAGGACTGCATCGTCCTTGGACCCTTGGTTCAAAATGTACGTGATAGGACTGCATCGTCCCTGGACCCTTGGTTCAAAAGGTACGTGATAGGACTGCATCATCCTTGAACATTTGGTTCAAAAGGTACGTGAGAGGACTACATCGTCCCTGAACATTTGGTTCAAAAGGTATGTGATAGGACTGCATTGTCCTTGAACATTTGGTTCAAAAGGTACGTGATAGGACTACATTGTCCTTGAACATTCAAAAGGTACATGAGAGGAATGCATTGTCCCTGAACATTTGGTTCAAAAGGTACGTGATAGGACTACATCGTCCTTGAACATTTGGTTCAAAAGGTACGTGAGAGGATTGCATCGTCCCTAAACATTTGGTTCAAAATGTACGTGATAGGACTGCATAGTCCTTGAACATTTGGTTCAAAAGGTACGTGATAGGTGTGATGCACCTGCAACAATTACTTAATAAAAATATGCGAAATAGAAGAAATGACAGAACTCAGAATCACTTTTATATTGATCACAGGCCACTTCGAGGGGGAAACCTCCTATGAGCAAGCTCAATACAAATAACTTCACGGTGCCTTCATAGGTTTCAACACACACTTATATACTAATTCTAGGCGCCAATACTATGGATCAAACCCATGGGCCGTTACAAACTATGGATCAACAATACTACGGGCGACTTACAAAGCATATGCACCAACAACAATAACACAAACTATTGATCAACAAATACTACGGGACGACTTACAAAGCATATGCATCCAACATCAACATACTAACAAAGTAAAGACATGGGTTCCTAACATCCCCTCCCCCTTAAAAAAAGCTTTGTCCTCAAAGCTTTAGATGTGGAAATTGTTGTTGAATCTGAAGGAGTGGTTCCCATGTAGCATCCTCTAGTTGCATGCCATGCCACTGAATTAAGACCTCTGTGATAGAGTGAGAGCGAAGTTGACGCGTGCGCCAATTGAGGATGTCCTCTGGCTCCAAAAGGATGGATCCTTCATTATCCAGTTTGGGTAAAATCGTTTGTCCACTGATGTTGGTGCCAATAACTTTCTTCAGACAAGAGACATGAAAGACTAGATGAATGCGGGAAGAAGGAGGAAGTTCCAATTTATAAGCAACGGACCCAATCTTTTGAAGAATCCGATATGGCCCATAGAAATTTGGAGCGAGCTTATGACGCACTTTGAGTTTCAAGGATGATTGTTTGTACGGCTGGAGACGAAGAAAAACCATATCGCCGACTTGAAAAGTACGCTCAGAACGGTGCTGATCAGCTTGTTGCTTCATGCGATTTCTTGCCATGTGAAGATTGTCCCGTAAAATGCACAGAATCTGATCGCGGTTTTGAAGGACCGTGTCAACTTCCTGAACTGGTGAACTGGTGGGGGTGTATGGAAGAAGAGCTGGAGGTGCCTGACCATAGACTGCTTCATATGGGGTCATTTTAGAGGCAGTGTGGTAAGAGGTATTGTACCACCATTCAGCGAGAGGGAACCATTTTTCCCACTGATGTTGTTGTTCAGAGGTGAAGCAACGAAGATAAGTTTCCAAGCATTTATTGACAATTTCAGTTTGACCATCTATTTGTGGGTGATATCCTGAACTCATCTTCAGTTTGGTGCCAGTGTGGTGAAATAGTTCTGTCCAAAAATTACTGGTGAAAGTCGCATCACGCTCCAAGACAATGGAAGAAGGGATGCCATGAAGAAGAAAGATCTGGTCCAGAAAAATTTGAGCGACGGAGGAGGCTGTATAGGGATGGCCGAGAGCACAAAAATGACTATATTTGGAGAGGCGATCAACCACATTGAGAATAACTATCTTCCCACCAGATTTAGGGAGCCCTTGAATGAAATCCATAGAAATATCTGTCCAAATCCGTGTAGGTATGGGAAAGGGTTCAAACAATCCTGGAAGGAGTGTTGTTTCACCCTTATTGCGCTGGCAGGTATCACATTCGGCCACCATCTGTTGAATTGTCCTTTTCATGCCCTGCCAAAAGAAGTTACGCCATGCTCGTTCATACGTTTTGAGGAATCCAGAGTGCCCTGCCGATGGAGAAGCATGGAGATCATAGAAGACAGCCTGTTGAAGATCTGTGCTTTGGGGAAGCACCAGACAACCCTTGTATCACAGAGAAGCACCATCCCAAGAGTAATGTGGTACAGCAGAAGGGTTGTTGGTCAAGCGTTGGATGATTTGAGATAAGGAGGAGTCATTGACATAACCCTATTGAACAGATTGCAACTAATTTGGAACAAGCATGGAAATAGCGGAAAGAGAACCTTGGGTATCAAATGTGCGAGAAAGAGCATCTGCCATAATATTGTCTTTAACCTTCTTGTAAGTGATCTCATAGTCATAACCCATGAGTTTGATAACCCATTTCTGTTGTGCCGGGGAGGAGACACGCTGGTCCAAGAAATATTTCAGACTTTGGTGATCAGTCTTGATGCAGAAATGATTTCCTAATAGGTATGGGCGCCACTTCTGTACTGCATGCAAAATAGCCATCATTTCCTTCTCATAGGTAGAGGCAGCTAAATTCTTACCTGAAAGGGCTTTGCTGGTGAACGCAATGGGGTGTTCATCTTGAAGGAGAACAACACCAAGTCCATTGCCGCAAGCATCACTCTCAATAGTGAAGGGCTTAGAAAAATCGGGCATAGCTAGCACAGGTGTAGTACACATAGCTTGTTTTAGTTTGTCAAATGCACACTGAGCAGCAGGTGTCCATGTGAAGGCATCCTTTTTTAATAGAGCAGTTAATGGAGCTGCAATCTTCCCATAATCCTTGACAAACTTGTGGTAGTAGCCAGTCAACCCCAAAAAACCACGAAGGCTCTTGAGTGTCTGAGGATGCGGCCAATTGTTCATGGCATCGATTTTGGCAGGATCCACGCGAACCCCTTGTGCTGAGATAATGTGCCCGAGATACTCAACTTCCTTCTGTCCAAAAACACATTTAGATTGCTTGGCATGGAGATGATGGTCAGAGAAAAGTTGCATGACAAGATCCAAATGCTTGGAGATGTTCATCCCATGTTTTACTGTAGATGAGGATATCATCAAAGAATACTAGAATGAATTTCTTCAAGTAGGGTCGAAATATTTTATTCATTAAGGCCTGGAATGTGGAAGGAGCATTAGTGAGTCCAAAGGGCATGACCAAAAACTCATAATGGCCATCATCTGTGCGGAAAGCTATTTTAGGGATATCATCCTCATGAACCCGAATTTGATGATATCCAAAACGAAGATCCAACTTGGAGAAAAAGTGAGCCCCATGAAGCGCATCAAGAAGCTCATCAACAACAGGAATTGGAAACTTATCCTTGATGGTGAGGTGATTAAGTGCTCGGAAGTCAATGCATAGGCGCCATGACCCATCTTTTTTGCGGACAAGAATAACTGGAGAAGAAAAGGAACTAGTGCTTGGGCAAATACTACCTTGCTTCAATAAGTCCCGAACAAGCATTTCAATCTCTGTTTTTTGGTGAAATGGGTAGCGATAGGGCCTGATGTTGGGAGGAACGCTGCTAGGAAGGAGCTGAATATGATGGTCTTCTGGCTTGGAAGGTGGCAATCCCACTGGTTCAGCAAAGACACTTATATATCGATCTAGAATTTGTTGTAGATCCAAAGGAGTAGTGGAGACCACTGATGGTTGCATCTGGATGGAATGGATCTAAGCGATGACACCAAGTGAATTCTTCTTGAGGAGTTTTTCCATGCGATGTGAACTGATGATGCTGAGAGAACCTGGTTGTTATCCTGTCAATGTGTGTTTGTGTCCATTGAGGGAAAACTGCATCCAAAGTTTGGCAAAATCCCATAAGATAGGGTCGAGTGTGCGTAGCCATTGAGCACCCAAAACCACATCACATCCGCCTAAGGGCAAGGCAAACATGTCAGAGCGCAAGGTATAATCTCCCATAGAGATACGCACATTTTGACACTTCCCTTTGCAAGGTAAGGTGCCCCCATTGGCAACCATGACTTCAGAGTTGGAGCAAGGATGGATAAAACAATCAGCTTGTTTGGCGATCCGAGGGTCAATGAAATTATGAGTGATACCATAATCAATGAAGATTGTAAGAGGAAGCTTCTTGAAGTAACCCCTGACCCGCATTGTTTGGGGGGTGGTGATTCTAGCTAAAGCATGGAGAGATATCTCTGGCTGGTCATCCTGAGACGGAGGGTCAATAGGCGGTTCCTGAATGTCGACCGGAGCATCCAGTGTTTCTGGATCTTCGTCACCCATTACAGAGGTAGGTGGAGACTCCACATCCAGGAGATAGAGCTTTTGTTGAACACATCTATGTCCCCGAGTGAATTTCTCATCATAATTATAGCAAAGCCCCTTTTCTCTACGTGCTTGCATCTATGTTTCAGACAAACGCTTGTTAGGAGTCGGTCGAGGAGCCTGCGGTATAGGTGGTCGCTGAGAACCCATATTTCGGAAGGGAACAAAAGTGGGCTTGGAGCATTGTTGGGCTGCAATCTTGTCTTCTGCCAGCTTAGCCAACCCTAGTGCTTCCATCATTGTGTTGGGACAAAACATTTTGACCTCAGAGCGGATGGCATCCTTTAGACCACTGATAAAACAACTCCAGTAAAATTCATCAGACAATCCTTCGGTGTGGTTGGCTAGATTCTCAAATTCGGTTTGATACTCTCTCACAGTGCCAGTTTGGCGAAGTTTAGTGAGGGCTCCTGTGAAGTCATCAAAAGCACTAGGACCAAATCGTTGCAAAAGGAGCTGGCCAAACTGGCCAAACTTTTGAAGTTCCGTTGGTACCATTGAAGAGCTTCCTGTTCCAAATGAAAGGATGCCAACGGAACTTTATTGACATCAAAAGTATTATGCAGACTGGAATTGTAATACCCCAATTTTGAACCCTTCGAAAATATTGGCTCTAATGTAAATATTGTATACAAACGATGTATGTTTCCCTAGCGTGGAGCTCAAGGCCAAGGCCCCGCTAGTTTATGCTCGAACTTTATTTTAAATTAGACCCGCTTGATGTTTTGTTACCCACTTGCTATTAAGCCATGGGATATTGTAAATCGATGTAAATATTTAACATTGAAATAAAATACTAAAAAACTGGCTATGGAGGCAACGAATGAGAAGGGGCCATGTGTATCCACTAGGGAGTGGTGAGGGGGCTATGGGATTAAACCCTAGGCTGCCATTTGTCATTATGAGAACCCATTGACTTCCCTAGGTGACATTAATGCCTGCTGTAAGAAGGTGGTTGAGATTTCAGCCCATGGCTTCAATGGAGCATGGGCAGCCCTGAAATTCGTATGGATGGGCATGGGCTCTGATTACTTGGGCAATAAGTCACTCAACCTCAGGGGAGGTTGCTTCATTCTCACCCCATTCCATGGTGAAACTAGCTAGCATCATTTCCATCCAAAAACGAGAGCCAACAGTGAGGAAATCAGAAAATCGCGACCTTGAGAGAACCTAGATTTTGAAAGACCAAAAACGTCCAGATTTGGCATGGGACAGGAAAATCCAATGGGGGATCCATTAGCATGAACCTTGGGGCGAATTTGGGAGCATTAGCTACCCCGAAATCAATGGGAAAGCCCAGTTTTTGCAGCTCAGAAAACGAGTGACGGATTTGGGTATTTGGTGAACAGAATGGTGAGAAATCAAGTTGGGATTGACTATGCAGAGGTTGGGTGTGCTTGATAAACCCAGTGAAGGCTAAGATCTCAAGGATTAGCAGCTGGACCTTTCTATGCCCATCCTGAAGAGCACTGGAGGGAAGAGTTTCCTGAGGGACTGTGTAGCAGAGAAGGGAATCTTCCTTGTGTTGGATGTGGTAGGTAATGTGGGTGCCTGACTGTTGAACTCACTTGAGATGCCTGTAGCTCTGTGGTTGAGCTCACTGGCTTAGCATTACCCTCCTCTATCTTCTTGGATGCTTGACCGGAACCATGGCTGTGAGTGAACCCAGCTAGTCCTCCTTAGTGGATACACAGCCCAGCTCGGGGGTGATCTCTCAGCTGAAGGAATATAGGCTGGATAGAGATCTACAGTTGGGAGGAACGTTGCCTTCACGTAGCCAGTTGTTGGACGTCAACTTCTCAAGATAAGTGTTCTGTGGATTATAAATTGTTCCATCTTGTGTTCTGCAATATGTTAAATTGCCCATGTGTAATGAAATGAATTAATATAGAATCCATGCATGGCATATGAATGCGCTTGGGTCTCTGTATGCTGAATCATTCTCTGCTGTGATTGATATGATTGCAATTACTGTCTATTTGAGTGCTTGTTAGCATGTTCATTCCGCTGTGTTTTATATGGAAACGAATTTGCATATAGAAGTTTTAAAATGTTAGGAATTTATGTGCAAAAATTATTGGGGCTAAGTCTCTGATAAGCCTGTGTGTTGATAACGTTTTCCCTTCCCACATTCGATGAGTGAAGGGGACGTTACAGTTTGGTATCAGAGCTGCGTTGCAGCATTGGGCCTCTATGGGCCAAATCTGATAGAGTTTTTCTTAAGTCTGTTTTGGAAAATGTTGTTTTAAGACTGTTTTTAAAATTTTTGGTTTTAAGACTGTTTCGGGAAGTCATCCCGAAACTGCGGAAAGGTTCCGCGAACCTTCCCGCAATTGCGGAAGAGTTCCGCGAACCTTCCCGCAATTGCGGAAGAGTTCGGCGAACCTTCCCGCAATTGCGGAAGAATTCAGCGAACCGCTCCGAAACAGCGGAGAAAAATTCATTTTTGTGAAAAATTTTCTAAGTGTCGGCGTCGAACAGAAACTTTTTCGAAAGGAATTCTCTTGTGAAATTGCGGAAGGAATTCTCTTCCGAAATTTCGGAAGGATTCCGCAAATCGTTCCGCAACGCGGAAGGGTTCGGCGAGTCATTCCGAAGTTGCGGAAGACTTCGGCGAGTCGTTCCGCAACTGCGGAAGACTTCGCCGAATCGTTCCGCAATTGCGGAAGACTTCGGTGAATCGTTCCGAAATTGCGGAAACATTCTGCCAGTCGTTCCGCAAAAGCTTTCCGCAAAAACTGACCAAAAACCCCGGAAGCATTCGCCGAATGGCTCCGCAACTGCGGAAGCCTTCGCCGAATGGCTCCGCAATTGCGGGAGCGTTCGGTAAATCGCCCCGCCATTGCGGATGCATTCGGCGAACTGCCCTGCCATTGCGGATGCATTCGGCGAACTGCTCCGCAATTGCGGAAGCGTTCGGCGAACTGCTCCGCAATTGCGGAAGCGTTCGGTGAACTGCTCCGCAATTGTGGAAGCCATCGCCGAAACGCCCCGCAGTTGCGGGAGCATTCAGTCAACCGGCCCGCAACTGCGGAAGGGTTCAGTTAACCGGCCCGCAGCTGCGGAGAGATTTTCCACCCGAAAAGGAAAAAAAAAAAAAAAAAAAAAAAAACTCAATTTTTGGATAGGAGGAGCACCGGGGCTCAGAATGTGATGATTTCTGTGGGGCTCGGAGGCCATTGACGGGGGCCATGAAAGAACCAGTGAAGACCCCGAGCCCATTAGACTCCAGTTGGACAGGAAAAGGGGAATAGTGACTTTTGAAGGACAGAGTCCCGAGGCTTGACAGAAGGTCGGTTTAAGCTGAAATTGATCAGGCGCGGCCATGAAGCAGGCACAATGTTAAGTTCCGAATCTTGGAACCAAATTCCAAAGGATGTGGAGTCAGGGTGAGCAAGAAGGCCAAAAAACACTGTTCCGGGCCACTTTTTCGGGATTTTGAAAAGCTTGTGGGCAGTAAAAGTGACCCTAGATGTGGGAGTCAAAAATTTTACTGAACTAGACATTTCATATTCTCATTAAGACGGACAACTTCCGTTAGACGAAGATTTCCCAGAAATGCACCGTTTGGGAGATAACCATTTTTGGCCCAAAATTTGGAATTTTGGAAAAATATGAAAAGTGAGAAGTAGTAAAACCCAGAAATTCACAGAAGATGAATGGTGCATCGGATTTGGAATCCGTAAATTGCTGAGTGTTCCTTGTTATATGGACTAACTTCGCCTGATAGATAAGTTTTTGTGATTCCTCATAGATTTTCTTCCACAGGTGGCTGAAGTTGGCCTTCGGGACCAAAATACAACTGTGTAAATGTGCAGAATTATTGGTAAAAGTTGTCATTTTTTTAGACAACGTTGTTTCCACACCCAATGTCGGAATGGAGCACGGGGACAGGCATTGGAAAGCTTGTCTAGAAAGGAAGAATGGAGTATGACCGGAATTTGAATTGGGTTATCAAACATCATAGATAATCAGGGCAGAAAAGTGCCGGTGACTATTTTGTCAAATTAATGACAATATGGGCAATTTTTAGAATTGCATGAATGGGCAAAAGAATTGAATAAGTAACAGCCATGTGAATTATTCCATGAGTTAATTATGATAAATATTGATTGTTGTATATTCCTAGATGCATTTTTTTTTTATGAGGTCTAACAAATATCATAATAATGCACAGTGTTTGCAGCTCATAAAGTTTATAATTGTAGCAGAGATAAGATGGTGACCATAAATGATGCTCAAGATCCTTATGAACATGAAGAAGACGTTCTAGGAGAGAATGTGCATGAAGGGAATGCGGAGACTGAATCCAATGGGAGAAGGGAGCAGGTGACTCCTCAAAATTTGGTTGAAACCATGGCGAGCTTCAATGAAAGATTGATGAAGGCTCAAGAAGAACAACACCAACTCAATGCTGCTATTTTACAAAGCCTCACTGATATGCAGCATAAGATAAACCTTGGGTCCAACCCAAGCAATATGGGTGAAGAAGGAAGAAATGCAGGGAGTCATTCTAGAGGCCGTTCGAGGAGGAGGACTCCAAGCCCAAGGAAGAGTTCGGTGAGCAGAAAACATAAAACATCTTCATCAAGATCTTCTTCCAGCAGGTCATGTGACTCCAAATGTTCTAGGAGAAGTCCCAGACATGCACCTAAGAGATTGGATGGAAGAAAGAAGTTTAAGGGCATCCCATAGGGAGAATTCAGGAAGGCAAGACCTCCCACATTTGATGGGGAAGGAAAGACAGGCCAAGAGGCAGAAGCATGGCTTCTGGGAATGAAGAAATACTTCAGAATTCAAGACTACTCAGGAAATGAGAAAGCCAGAATTGCCATTTACAACTTAAATGGCAGAGCTTCCATTTGGTGGGACAATCTCTTGCAAGTGAAAGGGATCAATGAAAGAAGGGTCAGTTGGGAAAGATTTAAGAGGTACTTCAAGGAGAAATATCTTTCTGCTAGGTATTATGACGGTAAGAGAAAAGAGTTTAATGAACTCAGGTTGGGACAAAAATCTATGGAAGAGCATGTCCACAAATTCTTGGAATTACTGAGGTATGTTGACTATATCAAAGATGAGAGAGTAAAAATCCAATGCTTTCTTGGGGGTCTACCTCAGAGTTTTAGAGATCGTATTGAGTTTGTTAATCCACCAAGTTTGGATGAAGCCATTAGGATGGCAATGCACTGCTATGAGCAAAATAAAGGAAAAACAGAGGCTAACCCAGCATGGAAAGGGAAGCCAAGAGGGAAGTTTGATCAGAAGAATGATGGTTTCAAGCCACCATTCAGAAGTCAGCCTAGAACCTTTCCACAGGGGCAACAAGCAAGGAGTGGATTCAAACCAGCAGTGGCAGCAGACAGAGCATCAAAGGGACCACTTCAGTGTTGGGGATGTGGAGAAAACCACATGTTGAAGGATTGTCCACATCGGAAAAACAATTCTCGGAAGTTGAACAACCTGAAGGGAGTAGCTACGGTGGAGGACATGGCAAGGGCAGCACCTCGGATTTATGCGGCGTTGGATAATCACCAAGCAGACCATCAATCATCAGTGGTGGAAGTCGAAGGTAAGATTGCTACGCAATCTATTTCTGTTTTGATTGATCCGGGATCTACTCATAGTTATGTTTCGCCAAAAGTGGTTGAAGGTTGTTCTCTTAAAAAAATAAAGCATAATAAGTCTTGGCTAGTGCAACTAGCCACGGGAACCAAGAGAAAAGTAAGTGAGGTAGTGATGGAGTGTCCCATAGAATTGAATGGACTCCACACATATGCTGAATTGAATGTGTTACCATTAGGATCCTATGATGCATTAATTGGCATGGATTGGTTAGAAAAACATAGAGCCAAATTGGACTGTTATGAGAAAGCACTTGAGTGCGTTGATGAAAAGGGGAGACCAACATTGGTAAAAGGGATTCCCAAGCAAGTTTCAGTAAGGCAGATTTCAGCGCTGCAGTTGAAAAAGTTTTATAAGAAGGGTTGTCAATTATATGCAGTCCATATGCTAGATTCATTAGAGGACAAAGGGCCAAGACTAGAAGACTTCAAGATATTGCAAGAATTCCAAGATGTGTTTCCGGATGAGGTACCAGGGTTGCCACCGATGAGAGATATTGATTTTACCATCGATCTTGTTCCAGGGGCAGCGCCGAATTCCAAAGCTCCTTATAGAATGAGTACACCAGAGTTGGTGGAATTGAAGATACAGCTGCAAGAATTAATGGATAAAAGGTATATCAGGCCTAGTGTGTCCCCTTGGGGAGCACCGGTGTTATTTGTCAAGAAGAAAGATGGGACTTTAAGGCTGTGTATTGATTACAGGCAGCTCAATAAAGTGACAGTTAAGAACAAGTATCCATTACCAAGAATTGATGACTTGTTTGATCAAATGAAGGAAGCCAAATTATTTTCAAAGATTGACTTGAGGTCTGGCTACCATCAAGTGAGGATTAAGGAAGAAGACATTCACAAGACGGCTTTCAGAACTAGATATGGTCATTATGAGTTCACTGTGGTTCCATTCGGCCTTACCAACGCACCTGCCACATTCATGTGTCTCATGAATAGTGTATTCAACAAATATTTGGACAAGTTTGTGATTGTGTTTTTAGATGACATTCTTGTCTATTCAAGAAATGAAGAAGAACACGAGGAACATCTAAGAATGGTGATGAAAGTTCTTAGAGAACATCAGATGTATGCCAAGTTAAGCAAGTGTGAATTCTATCAAAAGAGGATTCAATATTTGGGTCACGTCATTTCAGAGGAAGGAATTGCAGTGGATCCAGAGAAGATTAATTCCATCATGGATTGGCCAACTCCAAGAAATGTTTCAGATGTTAGATCTTTTATGGGCCTTGCTGGTTACTACAGAAGGTTTATTGAAGGATTCTCCAGGATAGCTCATCCGATCACTTCATTGCAAAGGAAGAACATCAAATTTGTATGGTCTGAAAAATGTGAGAAAAGTTTTCAGAAATTAAAGGAGTTACTTACTAGCGCTCCTGTTTTGAAGATAGCAGATCCAAGGAAGGATTTTGTAGTGTGCACAGATGCTTGCATTGAAGGACTGGGTGGGGTTCTCATGTAAGAAGGAATTGTGATTTGCTATGAATCCAGGAAATTAAAAGAGCATGAAAAGAATTATGCCACACATGATTTAGAACTAGCAGCCATAGTGCATGCTCTTAAGATGTGGAGGCATTACTTGATGGGAAGAAGATTCGAGCTTAGAACGGACCACATGAGCTTGAAGTATTTGTTTGATCAGCCGAACTTGAATGCTAGGCAAGCTAGATGGATGGAATTTCTTTGTGAATTCAATTTTGAAATTAAACATGTAAAAGGGAAAGAGAATAAGGTTGCAGATGCTCTTAGCAGAAAATTTCATGTTTCAGCAGTAAGTATGTGCAAATCAGATTTGAAGACAAGAGTTCTTGAAGCCCAAAACGATGACGAAACTTGCCTTCAAATTAAAGAGAAGTTGCAGCACGGTAATGGGGATGAAAAGTGTGCAGGATATCAGCTGGGTGAAGACAGTATCCTCATCTACAAAGATAGGTTGTACATTCCAAATCATGTCGATTTGAAGAAACTAGTGATGGATGAAACACACCAAATGCCGTACTCTGGACATCCAGGATATCAGAAGACTATAACAGCGGCAAGAAAGCAATACTTTTGGAATGGCATGAAGAAGGACATAGCTGAGTACATTGCTAGGTGTCAGAAGTGCCAACAAGTCAAGGCAGAACACCAACATCCAGCAGGGTTATTGCAGCCCTTACCCATTCCGGAATGGAAGTGGGAAGTGATCTCCATGGATTTTATAACAGGTCTGCCCATGACAGTGAAGAAGCATGATTCAATCATGGTTGTGGTGGATAAGCTATCAAAGGTAGCTCACTTTATTCCAGTAAAGTCCACTCACAAGGCTAGTGACATTGCGAACATCTTCATGAGAGAGATATTCAGATTGCATGGATTGCCTAAGGCAATAATTTCTGATCGTGATACAAAGTTCACCTCCAATTTCTGGAAGGGATTATTTCAGGAATTGGGAACGAAATTGAATTTCAGTACAGCTTACCATCCTCAAACGGACGGCCAAACCGAGAGGGTGAATCAGGTTCTTGAAGACATGCTGAGAATGTATGTGATAGACAAACCATCCAAGTGGAAAGATTATCTACACTTGGTTGAATTTGCGTACAATAATGGACACCATGCATCCTTGGGAATGAGTCCATTTGAAGCATTGTATGGCAGGGGATGCAGGACGCCAGTGAATTGGGATGGCCCAGTGAACAGGGTGGTGCTTGGACCAGAGATGATCAAGGAAATGGAACAGGAAATTGTTAAGATCAGGCAGAATTTAAAGGCAGCTCAGGACAGGCAAAAGAGTTATGCAGATTTGAAAAGAGTACATAAGGAATTTCAGATTGGAGATCATGTTTACTTGAGAGTGAAACCAAGGAAGAGTTCCCTCAAGTTGGGGAGTTGTGCCAAGTTGTCACCAAGATATTGTGGGCCATTTGAAGTCCTTGATAGGATAGGGCCAGTTGCATATAGAATTGCATTGCCTGCTAGCATAAGAGCTCATAATGTTTTCCATGTATCTTTGCTTAAGAAGTATGTACATGATCCTAATCATATGATTGATTGGAATGTGATACAGGTGGAACTCGAGGGAGAGTTCCAAGTAGAACCTATGCGCATCCTCGACAAGAAAGTCACAGTGCTCCGGAACAGAGCCATCGGGCAGGTAAAGGTCCAATGGGAGCACCTTAGTCCCGACGAGGCTACATGGGAGCTAGAGGATGCCATGAGGGAGGCATTCCCATTTTTGTTCAGTTTTGAGAACACCGAGGACGGTGTTGTTCTAAGGGGGAGGGGAATGTAATACCCCAATTTTGAACCCTTCGGAAATATTGGCTCTAATGTAAATATTGTATACAAACGATGTATGTTTCCCTAGCGTGGAGCTCAAGGCCAAGGCCCCGCTAGTTTATGCTCGAACTTTATTTTAAATTAGACCCGCTTGATGTTTTGTTACCCACGTGCTATTAAGCCATGGGATATTGTAAATTGATGTAAATATTTAACATTGAAATAAAATACCAAAAAAACTGGCTATGGAGGCAACGAATGAGAAGGGGCCATGTGTATCCACTAGGGAGTGGTGAGGGGGATATGGGATTAAACCCTAGGCTGCCATTTGTCATTATGAGAATCCATTGACTTCCCTAGGTGACATTAATGCCTGCTGTAAGAAGGTGGTTGAGATTTCAGCCCATGGCTTCAATGGAGCATGGGCAGCCCTGAAATTCGTATGGGTGGGCATGGGCTCTGATTACTTGGGCAAGAAGTCACTCAACCTCAGGGGAGGTTGCTTCATTCTCACCCCATTCCATGGTGAAACTAGCTAGCATCATTTCCATCCAAAAACGAGAGCCAACAGTGAGGAAATCAGAAAATCGCGACCTTGAGAGAACCCAGATTTTGAAAGACCAAAAACGTCCAGATTTGGCATGGGACAGGAAAATCCAATGGGGGATCCATTAGCATGAACCTTGGGGCGAATTTGGGAGCATTAGCTACCCCGAAATCAATGGGATAGCCCAGTTTTTGCAGCTCAGAAAACGAGTGACAGATTTGGGTATTTGGTGAACAGAATGGTGAGAAATCAAGTTGGGATTGACTATGCAGAGGTTGGGTGTGCTTGATAAACCTAGTGAAGGCTAAGATCTCAAGGATTAGCAGCTGGACCTTTCTACGCCCATCCTGAAGAGCACTGGAGGAAAGAGTTGCCTGAGGGACTGTGTAGCAGAGAAGGGGATCTTCCTTGTGTTGGATGTGGTAGGTAATGTGGGTGCCTGACTGTTGAACTCACTTGAGATGCCTGTAGCTCTGTGGTTGAGCTCACTGGCTTAGCATTACCCTCCTCTATCTTCTTGGATGCTTGACCGGAACCATGGCTGTGAGTGAACCCAGCTAGTCCTCCTTAGTGGATACACAGCCCAGCTCGGGGGTGATCTCTCAGCTGAAGGAATATAGGTTGGATAGAGATCTACGGTTGGGAGGAACGTTGCCTTCACGTAGCCAGTTGTTGGACGTCAACTTCTCAAGATAAGTGTTCTGTGGATTATAAATTGTTCCATCTTGTGTTCTGCAATATGTTAAATTGCCCATGTGTAATGAAATGAATTAATATAGAATCCATGCATGGCATATGAATGCGCTTGGGTCTCTGTATGCTGAATCATTCTCTGCTGTGATTGATATGATTGCAATTACTGTCTATTTGAGTGCTTGTTAGCATGTTCATTCCACTGTGTTTTATATGGAAACGAATTTGCATATAGAAGTTTTAAAATGTTAGGAATTTATGTGCAAAAATTATTGGGGCTAAGTCTCCGATAAGCCCGTGTGTTGATAATGTTTTCCCTTCCCACATTCGATGAGTGAAGGGGACGTTACAGAAATACTGTTCTGCACGATAGATCCATCCAGTTGGATCGGTACCATTGAAGCGAGGAAAATCAAGCTTCGGACCATGGAAATTGCTGGAAGAAAAGAACCTATTGTCTGTTGAAGACTCGGACTGCCGTTTGTTGTTCATAGCTGAATGTTCAAGATGGAGACCGAGAAATTTTTCATCCAGATCCTGGAGTTTGGCTTGGATGGCTGCAAGTGCTTCCTCCATGGTTTTTTCTCCTGCACGGGTGACAACCATAACCAGGATTTTTTATTTTTTTTTGGTTGACTGGGTAGGAAATTAAAAACAGGAACTACTTCAGTAAGGAAAAATTTGGATTTGGGAAAAAAATCAGAAGGGTAATTGGGGTTTGACTAGGTTTTGGACACTTTTGGATAGACAGGGAAGCAAAAATGAGGATTTCAGAAGCGGGGTGAAAGAATGGGAAAATTTGGCAGAGGGGAACAAAGAAGCAGAATTCAGAAAGGAACTCTGTGGTAAAATTTGAAGGTGATTGGGTGAAATCTGAGGAAGTTATGGCAAACCCTAAAAATAGACAAATGTGAGATTTTGGGCTGTAGGAAGGGGAATTGAGGATAGGGTCCTCGGGAATGAAATATGCAGAATGGAATGACAGGGGTTCCCTGAAAATTTCAAGGGAAACAGAGGTAAAACAAGGTTTTTTTTTTTTTTCTTCAGAGTGGAGCGGCTACGGCTTGTTTTTTTTTTTTTTTTTTTTTTTTTTTCCAGACTGGAGCGGCTACGGCTCGGAAGGAATCTGGAACAACGTCGAATGGCTGGATCTGGAATGGCTTGCAAAATGGATCTGAAACGACGCAGCAGTGATCGACAATAGTTCAGCTGAAAGTAGATATGGACCCCAGTTATGTGGGGCTTCCTAACAGTTGAGGGTTTTCACTCGGCCACCAATGCTGTCTGACGGCTTGCGTATTGGGGCAGTACCCCTCACTCCACGGCTTAGGTAAAACTGATAACCGCTTTGCCACAAACGACAGCTCTTGGTTTACCTCATGGGTGGGAACTAGTCAATCAGGTAGGGGTCGTTGCCCTTTTCGTTAGCAGGTCCTCTCAATGGGCCAGCTACTTCGGGGTTCCTGTGGTACTCCTCACAATGAGTTTTAGGGCTTATGCCCAAGTACTTCCCACAGTTAAGCGGATAGGGATTATTCCCAAATCCGAACCTACAATAGATGCGAAATTTTTTTTTGGAAGAAATTTCACCCAACGAGCCCAAGAAAGTGCTCTGATACCAGATGTGATGCACCTGCAACAATTACTTAATAAAAATATGCGAAATAACACAAATGACAGAACTCAGAATCACTTTTATATTGATCACAGGCCACTTCGAGGGGGCAACCTCCTATGAGCAAGCTCAATACAAATAACTTCATGGTGCCTTCATAGGTTTCAACACACACTTATATACTAATTCTAGGCACCAATACTATGGATCAAAACCATGTGCCGTTACAAACTATGGATCAACAATACTACGGGCGACTTACAAAGCATATGCGCCAACAATAATAACACAAACTATTGATAAACAAATACTACGGGACGACTTACAAAGCATATGCGTCCAACAACAACATACTAACAAAGTAAAGACATGGGTTCCTAACAATAGGACTACATCATCCCTGAACATTTGGTTCAAAAGGTACGTGATAGGACTGCATCGTCCCTGAACCTTTGGTTCAAAATGTACGTGACTGGATTGCATCGTCCATATACATGGGACTTGTCTAAAATTGATAAGGATTGATATTCTCGGAAGTAAATATGGATTGCATCGTCCATAGACATGGGACTTGTCTAAAATTGATAAGGATTGATCATCCTGGAAGTAGATCTGGATTGCATTGTCCATAGACATGAGACTTGTCTAAAATTGATAAGGATTGATCATCCTGGAATTTTATCTGGATTGTATCATCCATGGACCTATGTCCTAAAGTGAAAGGGATTGATCATCCCGTAATAGGATATTGTGTATTGCAGAGTATGCTGCGATGATCCAGATGCTGTAGATCGAGATGATCCAAATGCTTTAGATCGAGATGATCCAGATGTTGTAGATTGAGATGATCCAGATGTTGTAGATCGAGATGATGATGATGCTATAGTTGATCGAGTGTTGCAGAAGATGAAGACTCAGTACTGAAGATGATGATGTTCCATTATTGATATGTTCCAGTAACTATTGAGTTACTGATGATGATGTATGAAGAAATCTTCCAATGATTTATAGATGTATCATGTATGATGTTGATGACTCCTTGCTCCTGCAAATGTTGTTATAATATCCTTCTCGTTAAGGGAGAGTGTTGAAATATTGTAACTTCTAAGAATATTATATTTGTACTTTATTATTCCAGAGATGTTTCATTCTTGCATAAAGACCTTATTGTATATTCGGAGATGTTTTATTCCTCCGTGGAGAATGTGGTAACTTGGGTTATTAGACTTCCCTAGTGGGGGTCGGCCCTGTATGAGTCATACGGGTTAAAGGGTTATTATACCACCCTAGTGGGGTCGACCCTGTCACATTATGTTAAGTGGTTAAGTTGGGGCCGACCTAGTTAATGTAAAAGACAAGTCGGAGTAGTGTATAAATAGAGGAGGTGTGTTCCTCATTTATAACACTCACTCATTATTCATTCACTTGTGAATGGCGCATAGGTGAGAGAGAGAGATCCTCTATGGAGGAGAAGGAGCTCATGTTTTGGTTATACATCTCTGTATTGTTGATCATCTATATTAAGGAAGCTTTGCTGGGTTTTCTACCCGATGAGGGTTTCCCAGGATAAATTTGTGTCTCTTGTGTTTATGATGTGCTTGTTGTTCTTTCAGTGATCCTGTATATGCTATTGTTGTGAAATGGAATGTAATACTGATATTCTATGTCTTAGCATACTGAATTTTAACAAGGTGAGACTGGGTCATTTTTAGACGTACCAATAAAGGAGGGTAGAGAATAAAATGCTATTTTTGACAGGGTCTCTCGGAATTGAAATAAAACGACTAAGCTTTTGGTCTTTGTCCCATGCCACATGTCTTGATATGTGAATAAGCTAAAGGCACATGGAGGTATTTTTGTTTTAATTCATAAACAAACGGTTGGATTTTTTATTTATTTTATATATATATATATATTAACGAGAAACAAATAAACTATAACAATCTACAATTACAAAAGTATTGCTTATAATCTAATAACTAGAGGGATTGCTTACATGTAGCAAAAAGTTATTTATGTCAAAACTATGCATCTTTTTACATAGGAGAGCATATCTAAACTCTGAATTGCATCTTAATTGAGATTACACTAGCATAGATCCATCTTAAACCCAGATCTATATATTTTTTTTAATTTAAACTCAAGAAATTTGATATCTCTTGATTGATATATAGGGGTTTAAGTTTTAAGTTTTTATTTTATAGACAACATCCATTTTTTTAATTACTTTTCATAATATTTTATTTTATGAAAGTTATTTATGTCAAACTATGCATCTTTTTACATAGGAGAGCATATCTAAACTCTAAATTGCATCTTAATTGAGATTACACTAGCATAGATCCATCTTAAACCCGGATCTATATATATATTTTTAATTTAAACTCAAGAAATTTGATATCTCTTGATTGATAGATAGGGGTTTAAGTTTTAAGTTTTTATTTTATAGACAACATCCAATTTTTTTAATTGCTTTTCATAATATTTTATTTTATGAGGCAACATGGATTTTTTTAAAATAATTTCCATATTTTTTTATTTTATGAGACGACATGAATTGTTTTAACTATTTTGTTGCTCCTCTCGGTGCAACAATATGCTTCATCTATTTCTCTTATTAATACATAAAGTAAATATCAAATAATTATTGTAATAAACAAAGTATCAAATCTTTTTAGTGAGTTAAGGAGTTTTTATGCCACAACTTTTAGGGTGGAAAATATGTCCCCAACAAAACCACACACAAAATTATAGCATACTCAAATAATGAAACAATTCGAAAGAAAGTAGTGAATAAGAAACTGTAGCACACCACTGGATTGGTAGGTGCGGGGAGAGTTCTTAAGGACTTCGACGGAAACAAAATGAATGATTATGCTTGGGGGATTGGCAAGAAGACTAACAATGAAGTTGAATGGCTAGCGTTGATAAAAAGTCTAGAAGTTGTGAGGAGAAAAAATGTCAGTGATCTGGTGGTATTTGGGGACTCTATGTTGGTTATTAGGGAAGCTAGAAGTCTTGTTAATCCCCATCGCAAACCTACCTCCCCTCTACATCAACAGTTCAGATTCTTGGCTAAGGATTTCCACTCCATATCCTTTCTCCATATTCTAAGGCTCAACAATCAAATTGAAGATGAATTGGATAACATCGGGGCACGTTTGAATTGTGGGCATGTTATCTCAAATGATATTCTTACTGTTGATGCTTGGGTGCACTAGATTTCTTCCACCTAACCCACCTTACTCTTGGTTCCTTCCCCCTTATCCCTCCTTCGCACTCTCTTCGGGGGTTGCATTAATTCCCCAAATATCCTCTTTGTCTTTTCATCTGACCCAGCGGCAGTCCCTAACTATACCCACCTGTCTCGCATGCGCTAACCTTAATTGTGTACATTCCCCAAAACTCTCTCTCGGCTATTTCATGCAAGGTGGTGGTCTCTGCAATCTACATTTTCCTCTGTGGGTTTGTTGCCTCCTTTCTTGTGTTCTCTTTCTTGCAATGGTTTTTATTTGCGCCATGGCAGACCTATGCCATTCATTGCATTGTAAAGGTTGTAGTGTGGGACATTTTGGGGCCGGTAGAGGTAAGAAACTTTACCTCTCCGATCTCCTGCAGATTAATGATGGCAATGATAGGCGAGGGGTCGCTATTTTGGCTTGTAGCAATATCCAACATGTAGATAACCAGGGAAGTGGAAGGATATGGGTACCCATGGAAGCCGGTAATGGTACAGGTACCAGAGGTGCTATGCATTGTCTCGGCAGTGGCTTTTACTGTGGTGCTAGAAGCAGGAAACTTCATAAGACTACGGAACTTGGTCACGGTGCCCCTCATCTTTTGGTGCGTGACAGCCCTGAAGATTTTGGTAATAAAAATTGGAAGCATACTCTGGGTTATCAGGGAAACTTGGTCACTCTAGATTCTCCCCATGGGCAAGCTAGTCCCTCATCGAAAGCTCAATCTCAGCTGCAGGACCTAGAATCCCATGTCTGTTGGCTTTGTGGTGATCTACTAGATATGAAGAAGGAAATTTCAAACTTGGCCACCTTTGTGCAAATCTCTAATTCCGAAGTAAGGAACAACACCGGAAAAATGAAAGACCATTTTGAAAATTTGATGGGTAAGCATGATACATTTTATAGTTGTCTTCAAATTTTGGAAGCAAAAGTGGACTGTATAAGGACCAATAATTGAAGCAATAGGACCAATAATGGAAGCAACAGGACCAATAATGGAAGCAGTCCTTCTGTTATCCTGAATGTGGATGAAGATAAAACAGGCTCAGCTCATGGCAGTAAGGAAAAAGTCTGAATTCACCATGCTAACTGATGAGACTCTTGTCTCTTATTGCAGCTATGCAACTTCTTTTTGTTTAATTTCTGCACTTCTGAATCTATGTAATGGGTTTATGCTCTATTTTATGTCATGTTACTGAAGGTTCTATATCGTTTTGTAATAGGCTTAATGATTTTTTTGAAATTCAGAGGATGGGTAGTGATGAGTATACTTCGGCAACTCTACTTTTCTGGGAACAGCCTCCCCGGCTCTATGCAATCCTTTTCTCCTTTTTAATATAAAGCTAGTTATCTATTTCTGTTAAGAAAAAGAAATTCTATCCCACCATATTGTACATAGATTATTCACCGTGAAATTTTCAATCATTCATTTCTTTATTGAATGTAACTGTTCACATTTTGTGAATCCAAAGAGATTTATCAATATTTTTTAATCTCTAATCTTTACAAAATAAAGTGTAAAGTATATTAAATTTGTATATCTATTATGTATGACTAATAAAAAAGATTAGTATTCAAATTTCTACTAAATAAAAAGGTCACACAAGATCCGAAGTAAGTTAAATAATTAATTAAACAAGCATCCATACATTATCCAAAAGAAAAAATTGTTTTTTCAGTGTAAGTTTTAAAAAATAAAATGAAGGTTGCAAGATTTACACTTACTATGTCTTCCTTATATGTGAGAGTACACAATACTACATATGTTTGAAAATTGGTAAAGATTTCAATTAAAAGAGTTGAAAGGGAACTTGCAGAAAATACAAAAACATATCAAAAAGTCAACCTGTAACATAGCATAAAAAATAGGCTAGATACTAGCTAATTTATCTCAGAAACTAAGGTCTGGTTTGGGCTTATATAGTTTTTGTTGGAGTATGTAACTCATACTTGTTGTATGATGACCTGTTGAACAAGTAACAAAGGAAGATGACTTATAAGAATAGGTTAGTTTCTAGATACTTGAGTAGTTGATAGAGATATGGTTGTAATAAATGAGATGTTGACTAAGTGAAGAGAAGAGTCTAGAAGAAACAATTAGAGCCCTAGATCTTGATCTAGATCAATGGCTGATATCAATTCAACATTGTATAAATATGTGTGTTGTTAGCAATGAACCATCATGCAAGTTTCAGTTTATCCTCTCTCATTTTTTTTTTTCATCATGGAATCAGAGCTTGGTGTCTGGGCTTAACTCCCTCATGGGAGTGCCCAGGATCATGAGAGAGAAGTAAGAGCAATCGTATCCTCATAGGAGTAGTATTGAGTAAAGAGAGTAATTAGTTTATGCATGTATGTCCTCCTGCATGGGGTGATAAGTTCTCTGTGCGATTCATTGTTTAGATGTAGTTTGGTGATAGATAGAGACATGTTTTCTTGTTGAAGCCGACCACTATGAAGAGCGAGCTACTCTATTGGTAGAACTGTGTATTAGCAGTTGTCATGTGAAAGGGAGCCCAAAGTGAAAAATTTTCGTCATGTGTAGAAGTCGCAAGAGAACCGTGTGTGTGTTGAGACATCGCCGGCAAAATCGAGTTGAGGAGAGAATTCAGGGAAGGAGCCACTGTCTTCTTTCAGTACAACCTACAAGTTTATGGGTGAAGTCGCAGCCAAGTAATGAGAAGAGCTACCGATAGAAAGAGTTGTTGTCTTCCATGTGAAGAGTAAGGAGTTTCCAGAGGGAGTTGTCACGAAAGGGAGCAACCCAACAAAGGAGTAGCGATCTGTTCGCTATCTATTGAAGCCATAGTTGTTGTGTCCATAAGAAGGGAAGCAAGTTTCCCAAAGTGAAGAAACTGAACAAACTAAGTTGACTCGGGCCGCATACTCTCATTGGTCAAGAATCTTCCAGCTTGAGGAGAATGTGCTAGCCCATATTTGTAGTTGATTGAGTTGCGAGGAGGACTAGGGGAGGATCCGCAGATCCACAGAAGAAGCCGTTATTCAGCCCTAGAAAAACACTGAAGAAAAGTGTGATCCATAGATCCCCTGAAGAAGACGTTGTTGCCTGGAGGATCCACCCTTGCGTGAGCGGAGCAGCCCACTGTCATTAGCGAAGCCGACCATGTGTCAAAGAGAGGAGATGCGATCAGTTTGATGAGGCTAAGGAAAGAGGTCCTCCGACCCCATCTTTCTACATCATGAGTTTCCAGAAGGTATTGAAATGTTGTTTTGATAAATTGCGTAGCAAATGTTTGTGTTCTGATCGATTGCCTAGAAGAAAAGTTTGCAGATCTGTGTTTGAGGAGCGTTGCTGCCAAGACCAGCAGTAAAGGAGAAAGAAAAAGATTTCATTATTGTCGAAGACCCGTAATATCTGAGATCGTTGTCTTGGAAGTGGACATATTGGAAGCATCAGTGCAAATAGCTTGGATGTTGGTGTTTTGCATATCTTCTCCTTGTTGTTTTCGGTGCCCTAGATTGAAACCCTGCGCGGAGGAAAAGTCGATGTGAAAAACAAAAAGTTATATCTACTCTTAAATGGAGTGTACTAACAAATGTGCATGGTTGTTGTTTTTTGGTTGCAAACTTGCATCATAATTCAATGAAGGAGGCGCTATGGACACAATTACATGAGGCATCATAAGTTACTTCACTATTTTCATGAAGTATTTACGGTTTGTGCCATAGTGTCTATCACATGAAGAGTTGAAGCTTACATTGGTTATGGTGTCGTGTCATTGGTCATGGTTTCATACTTTTAAAAAAAAATGTTTAAATGGGCGATGGGACATTTAAAAAACCCATGGTGATCCTGTGACAATAAAATATATTCTAATGAAGTTCTCATGTCAAAATCATGAAAGTGTTAGTTGAGTCCAAAGCGATGAGTATTAAGTGAGTGTTAAAAAGGTCACTCATGTCATTAATAGTCGGCATAAAAGTCAAGATGGTTGGTGAGAGATATAAGAAAGGTCATGGTCCTATGTTATGAAATGAAATAGTTAAAGTCCTTGAAATCATTCACATTTTAAAGGTGAGATTCGTGGAAATTTATGTGATAAAAGGGCTAAAGTCAAAGTTAGTGAAAGTATTGTCAAGAAAGTTTATGAAGCCTTTGTAAATTCATAGTCAAAGTCAGAGTCAAAGTCCAAATTGATGATTAAACCAAACTCAAATTTGAGCCAAATCGAAAGGGAAATTAGTGACAAGTTAAATAAGTCAAAGACAAATGTTATGTGATGTAAAATCATGGCAAGTGGTGCATCAATTAAGTTTGCCAATCCATTGCCATAGGTTTCCTTGTTGGACATTGCGCAATCCAACAAGAAAACATATGCTATGCAAGAAATATACTGAAAGCAAACAAGAAGTGAAAGACCGACTTTGCACAAGACAAAGGTTGATAGAAGACTATGGTGTATGGCGAAAGAAAAAGCAAGAAGACTCCAGTGGAAAAGCAAAATGTATGCATAGTGTTGATATGTAAATGGGCATATGTAATGGGATTTTAATATTTTGGGCTTATGATTAGTACCATAAAGGGAAGTTAACGTTGGTGTTGTTGTAAAGCATGCTTATTGTACTTGAGATGAAGTGTTGTAATGATGCAAGGGGTACATGATCGGTTGTACCCGACACCCCATAGTTTTTGGTCCAAGTTGTAAAGCTTATCCATAGGAAAGCTGAATTCCCCGAGTTGTTAGAAGACATGTCTGTGTTGTTCAGGCATATGTGTTGTGGTGCAAAATGCATGAATTTATTGATCCGGATCTTGGGAGCTGAGAACCGGAAGGATTGAATGCCGAGAGAGGAGGAGGTTAAGCATGCAAATCTATCATAAAATTCACATGAAAAACACTAATCTTACATGAGAATAAGCATGAACAAAAACATATGAAGTGAATGGGAGGTGAGGCTCAAAGAGGAGCCCCACCTCTAGAACTAATTACCAATAAGTCACTCAGATCTAATTAATCTCACAATGAACAATAGAAAATAGGAGAGAAACCAAATGAGTAACTTGTTATCATGAGAAGGCTTGGTAGGCCTTTATATAGCATTATTACAATGTGTCTTGAGGCCATACCATGGGCCAAAACCATGTGCTACCAAATACCATGGATATGAGAGGATGTCCTCTCCATTTAATGCTTTTATGATAAATGGGAGAGGGTGGCCTCTCCATTTAATGCTTTTATGGCTTATACATTTGAATTTAGACCATATGCCCCCTCAAATTCGGATCATTCCTCCCCCCTTAGAAAATGATGGTTCCCATCATTTCATGCTAAAAAGAGACCCATGATTACAATGTGCTAGTTACCAATGAAGAGAAGGGTTTTGTGTGGTTGACCCATAATCGTGGGTTTTGCGAGGTTGACCCATAACTGTGGGTTTTGCAAGGGTGACCCATAACCATGATGGCAATGAAAAACTTGATTCCAATGAAGAGAAGAGTTTGGTGTGGTTGACTCAGAACCATGGGTTTTGTGTGGTTGACCCATAACCATGGATTTTATGTGGTTGACCCATAACCATGGTGGCAATGACAAGCTTGTTTCCACTGACGAGAAGGGTTTTGTGTGGTTAACCCATAACCGTGGGTTTTGTGTGGTTGACCCACAACCATGATTACAATACATAACTATGGGTTTTGTGTGGTTGTCCCCATAACCGTGGGTTTTGTGTGGTTAACCATAACCATGATTACATTAAGATTTAAAAAAATTGAAAATTCATGATCTTTGGTGGAGTTGATGTCTTGCTGCAAATCCATTCATAGCTTCTAATGCATATACTGAAATTGAATTCCATTGAAGACCCATTTGAGACCTCGAAGATTCCTTTCCATCCATATAATATACTTTCTCTAGGGTGGCCCAGAGATTGAGAAAATGTTTGTTGAAGTTTAAGAGATGCGTGTACATTATTTTGCAGACATATGTTGCTTCAATCGATGATATCTCTCAAACCAGAAAGCCAAATGGAAAACCACGAAATACCCATTTTAGCTGATGGAAAGATATTTCTAATGAGATATGGTAGAGCCTCTGAGACATTTTGTGGAGTCTGTAGCACTTTTTTAAAGGTGTTGTACGTCTGGCCTCATTATGCACAAACATGTGCTACCTCAAACAAGCATATCTCACAAATCGGGAAATGAAATGAAATTCCATGAAACACCCATTTGAGATGAAGGAAATACCTTTCCAATGAGATATGGTAGAGCCTCTGAAATAGCTTGTGCATTCCATAGAACCTGCTCAAAGTTTTCTAAATGTGAGAGTGTTGAGTATAGAGATGCCAAGGGTTTGTAGACAAGAATGGGTTGTTGTAGACCTTGTGGAACCTCCGATGAACCCATATCATGCTTCAAAATCTTTTCCTGATGGAGAGCATACCCGCTCTGATACCACTGATCCGGATCTTGGGAGCTGAGAACTGGAAGGCTTGAATGGCGAGAGAGGAGGAGGTTAAGCATGCAAATCTGTCATAAAATTCACATGAAAAACACTAATCTTGCATGAGAATAAGCATGAACAAAAACATATGAAGTGAATGGGAGGTGAGGCTCAAAGAGGAGTCCCACCTCTAAAACTAATTACCAATAAGTCAGTCAGATCTAATTAATCTCATAATGAACAATAGAAAATAGGAGAGAAACCAAATGAGTAACTTGTTATCATGAGAAGGCTTGGTAGGCCTTTATATAGCATTATTACAGTGTGTCTTGAGGCCATACCATGGTCCGAAACCATGTGCGACCAAATACCATGGATATGAGAGGATGTCCTCTCCATTTAATGCTTTTATGATAAATGGGAGAGGGTGGCCTCTCCATTTAATGCTTTTATGGCTTATACATCCGAATTTAGACCATATGCCCCGTAAAGTTTGGATCATTTATCCTCTTCCTCAGATATAGGATGCGGCATCAAGTTGTGGAATTAACCACTGTGAGAGGTACAGGGGTGATAGGTGTACCTGTATGCTAGCTTGATGATAGATTGAAGAAGATGAATCTTCGATTGAAGGGAGAAGAGTGAGTTAATCTCAGAGTGTTCAAATGTTCGGACAAGTTATGTTTAAGAGAAAGTTTAGCATGTTGATGAACCATGTAGATGAAAATAATTCCTAGAGAATTGGCGAGTACAATAGATGGAACCCATGTATATCGGTAGATGGATTGTTTTTTATATTGACATCAATGATTGATAGATCCCATAGTAAAGAAATCCCAAGCAAGTGTGTGCAATGAAAATATGTTTCCCCATCACAAGGTTCATGGTCATCTGAAACCACTTGCAGGTGAGGTTCGTGGTCAACCAAAACCACTTGTTGTGATAGATGAAAGTTCGTGGTAACCTAGAAACCACTAATGTGATGCATGGTTCATGGTAATCCAAAACCACTAAAGAATTTTAATGGTTAGGGGTATGCCGCAAAATCCCAAGGTGATTTTTGATGAGGGAAAGCCCATATAATGTTCAACAGCACACTAAAGCCTAGTGAAGACTACCAGATGTGGACATGACCTAGATAAGGACCAAGCCAACAAAAAACAAGCAGAGTGAGCAAGCACAAGAAAAAGAATTGAAGATATAAACAACAAGTATTCATTAAGGGGGAGTGTTGGAGTATGTAACTCATACTTGTTGTATGATGACATGTTGAGCAAGTAATAAAGGAAGATGACTTAAAAGAATAGGTTAGTTTCTAGATGCTTGAGTAGTTGGTAGAGATATGGTTGTAATAAATGAGATGTTGACTAAGTGAAGAGAAGAGTCTAGAAGAAACAATTAGATCCCTAGATCGTGATCTAGATCAATGGCTAATATCAATTCAACATTGTATAAATATGTGTGTTGTTAGAAATGAAAAGTCAAGCAAGTTTCAGTTTATCCTCTCTCATTTTGTGTTTCCATCAGTCTTCTCCAACTTTTTTTTTAATACAGTCTATAAAAAACCCTAAAATCCAAATGAAAAAACACAACATCTGAGCTATAGGATCCTTCCTATCAGTTGCCTCATCTGCTTGGTCTGGAGGATCATTCATATCGGTCTCTTCTTTGGCACTGGCTCAAGGCTGATTAAGGTCCGGGATGTTCCATTGAGAGCCACGGGATGACACTTTCGCTGATATTTCCGAGTCTGCATGCACTAGAGACATGGGTTTGGGATTGCGATGTAGTTCTTCTACTTCAGAATGAATCATTGCACATTTATCTTGGAGCCACTATTGACCTTGCTTCTGCTCCACTAAGATCTCAAGAGTGGCATGAACCTGAGCATTGACTTCAATCTGGAGCACTTGAACTAAATTTTCCAACTTTGTTTGCTCATCCTATGGAGGCCCTCTTTTCCATTGCACACTTCCCAAGCTTCTCTTAGCCATGTTGCATATCTTATCTAATACTATTGGGAAGGTAAATTCCAATGAATAATTAAGCTTGCATTGCAGCCTCATTAAGTTCCTCTCCAACTCCTTGTGCTTATGAGCCATTCCCAAATGCCTTCTTCTTAATATCCCTTTCATATTCTTGCGGGAGGGTATCCATAACAATGGGAGAGCTTCATCCATCATATCCATTAATGGAGATATATTCCCACATAGATCAAACTGTTGACTTGGTGGGGAGGTACGCCCATTACCTTGCATGGAAGAGGCCGAAGCAATTTGGGATGATGCCATAATAACTTGTGGGAGTATAAAATCCATATTTCTGGGCATGAGGGAGGTACGAAGAAGATAAAATATCTATGCAATGAATAGGAGAGAACATGCATAGATTGAGAGGAAGGATAATATGCTTGGACGTGAGGAGGAGGAAATGTGACAAGGGACACCCATGTGTGAGCTGAGTATGCTTCCATGTGCTTTGTAGCCACCTCCGCTAAACTTAGTGTTAAATTTTCAGAATTTACTTCAATATGATCTAGGATCTTAACTGAGAGAACAACATGTACAGCATATCTACAGCAGATCAATCATGGAGACAATAATGCAACCACACAAGAGACACAAAGATTTACTTGGGGAAAACCATAAAGGTGAAAAACCCCAATAACTTCCTCAGAGATAGATAGAGCAATGATACAACCAACCATAAGAGATAGACACAACCTAGCAGCAGATCCTCCTCCTCCATAAGTGTGCCACTCCTCCTTGAGTGCATGTGTGAGAAGTGAGTGAGTAAATAGAGTGCCTCCCGCACTCTATTTATACTTGACTTGACTTTCCTTTTTACCTAACTCATGTAGGCTCGAACTTAACCACATAACATAATGCTGACTGGGCCGACCCCCAATAGGGTGGTCTAATAACCCTTCGACCCACATGGCAGACCCCTAATAGGGTGGTCTAATAACCCTTTGACCCACATGACTTATACAGGGCCGACCCCAAACAGGGTGGTCTAATAACCCATCAAGTATAAGTTACGACACTTACAATATAAATAACGACACTTCCGTATAGAGGAATAATAACATCTCTATAGGAATACAATATACATATATGTGAAATACATTCCGAAGTTACATATACATCAACACTCCCTCTTAACTAGGAAGGTATTTCTTAGCACAGTTCTTCTAGCACAAGTCATCTTCTTTGGATCATCGTCACTAGATAATCGTCATCGAGTCATCATCATCGTCACTACTAATGCTATCTCAATCAATCTCTGAATCTACTCGTCATAGGAAGTTCTACAGAGCCAGTTCTTTTTCATACTGGATGTAGGCCCACCACTTGCAGGTCTTCATCATCACTGGCCATACTGTGGAATCCTCAGGACTTATTACGTGCGTCACAAAACCTCGAAAGAGCATCCCAGGCTATTACGAGCACACAGCTCTACCTATAGGATCTCCCAGGGCAACGAATTACATGTGACCTCACCACAAAACCTCGCAAGAGCATCCCAGGCTGTTACGAGCACAAAGCTCTACCTATAGGATCTCTCAGGGAAACGAATTACATGTGGTCATGGCAAAACCTCGCAAGAGCATCCCAGGACTGATTACGGGCACACAGCTCAACCTATCGGATCTCCCAGGGAACCGAATTACATGCCATAGGACAAAACCTCGAAAGAGCATCTGCCAGATATCCCAAGGCACCGAATTACATGCCATAGGAAAAACCTCGAAAGACTATCTATAGATCTCCCAGGGCACCTAATTATATGTCCTTCCAGAGCAAAACCTTGAAAGAGCATTTTCCAGATGTCCCAGGGCACCGAATTACATGCCATAGGCAAACCTCGAAAGACCATCTGCAAATCTCCCAGGGCACCGGATTACATGCTCATCTTGCACAACCTGATCCATGGCCACAAAGTATCATCCTGATACTCACCATACATCAACCTGATGTACACATGATCATCCTGATCATCATCACTGCAACGTCCTGCTACATGTCATATGGAGCAACATCCTGAAGTTCATCATCCATGATCATCCTGATCATCACTGCAACATCCTGTTGCATGTCATCTGGAGCAACATCCTAAAGCTCATCATCCATGATCTTCCTAATCATCACTGCAACATCCTGCTGCATGTCATCTGGAGCAACATCCTGAAGCTCGTCATCCATGATCATCCTGATCATCAGTGCATCCATCTGATGCACACCACGTATCTACCTGATACATATCATCATCCATGATCCACCTGATCATACAATGTATCCACCTGATACATGATACATATCACCTCACATGATCCACCTGATACATATACAGATACATGGTCCAAGCATCCAACATGATGCATATGCAAAATACATACACATGATTCAATTGATCATATCCAGCATCCAACATGATGCGTACATATAAATGATCCAACTGATCATATCCAGCATCCAACATGATGCGTACATATAATTGATCCAACTGATCAAATCCAGCATCCAACATGATGCGTACATACATACATAAAAATGATCCAACTGATCATATCCAATTAGAAACTAGAACATCATCCTGATGCTCATCATCCAGTGCTTACATCCACAGCCATGTGAAGGATCCTCCTTCCAACATGCTTGGAATGGCTTTAGCAAATGTGTCCATCACTTCTTCCTCGAAGTGTCCTCGATCTGAAGAATGCCAATCCTCTCTCTGAAGTACTCGAACTTCACCCTAGCTAGTGGCTTCGTCAGCACATCTGCAATTTGCTCGTCCGTCGCAACATACAGGAGCTTCACAGCTCCTCTCTACACCATATCCCTGATATAGTGATATTTGATCTCTATGTGTTTCGACCTCTCATGAAACACTGGGTTCTCGGACAGCTTCACACAACTCTGGTTATCACAGAAGATACCAGTAGCTTCCAACGGGAGATCAAATAACTCAGACAGTAGCTTCCGTATCCATACTGCCTCACAACTAGCTGAACAAGCTGCAACATACTCTGCCTTAGCTGTACTCAGTGCTACGCAGGACTGCTTCCTGCTGAACCAAGATATCACACCTGATCCCATACTGAAGCAACACCCAGATGTGCTCTTCCTATCTGCAACACTGCCAGCCCAATCTGAATCAACATAACCCTGTAGGTTAAACTTTTGATCCGCCTCATACCTGAGCCCATAATCCACTGTACCCTTCAGGTACCTCAGAACATGCTTTACAGCAACCAGGTGAACACTCCTCGAATCCGTCAGGAACTGGCTCAATGTGTTCACAGCAAAGCAAATGTCTAGTCTCGTGTTCGTCAGGTACATCAAGGACCCAATCATCTGACGATACAAAGAGACATCAACCGGCTCAGATGAAGCATCACATAGAAGCTTCAGATTTGATGCCATAGGTGTGGCCATATCCTTGCAGTCCATCATCCCGGACCTCTTTAGGATCTCTACTACATAATTCCCTTGTCCAAGGAAGATTCCATCTGCACTCTGCCACACCTCCATGCCAAAAACAAATAGTGCATCATCCTCAAGTTCTTCATCTCGAACTCGGCAGCAAGCTTCCACTGTGTGTCAGCAATCAATCTATCCTCACCTGATACAAACAGGTTATCCACATACAAAAGTAGTATCACTGGATTGCCTTCCTCAACCTTGTAGAAAAGGTTGGAATCCGCTTTATTCTTGGTAAAGCCCAAACTGGATAGAAAGTTGTCTATCCTACCATACCAAGTTCTGCACACATATATGACTACACCATGCTGTCTTGAAATCCATCTGGTGTATCTTCCATTTCATTACTTTTATATTTCTCTATGCTATCATCTGCAGCATGCTTGATCTTGATAGATCCATATGGAAGTCATAACAAACTTCCCTTCAGGTCTTGGGATTACATTCCAAACATCATTCTTCATGATCGATGGATCATGGCATTCCATTTCTTCATCCCAGATCCTGGGAACTTCAATATCTTCAATAGATAATTTTGTTGCTGAACAAATGTTGTAGTTCTTCTTTTGTAGGAGATGGCATACGATCTTTCCTACACAACAATTTAAATTGCATGATTATAAAACATCTTACAGTTTTCAGAACAAATTCTTACACATAAAGAAATATGTCATACAATCATGCAATTATCTTTAGCCAATGCTTCAATACAACATTTATCCATATCCCGTAACTTTCTAGATGCCTTCCAATCTCTACCAGAACATTGTTAAGAGTGTGCACAACTCCCAACATGTCAGCAAAGAGGTTTCATTCTAGATAAGTAGCAATGGAATGTTGTACAGTGCCATAGGCCACTTACCCATGTATATTAGTAGCATATTGTTCATCAATGCAACTATTCTAATATGCACAATACATATCCTAAGTCTAGGAACATGAGCATATACATCATTGAACAATTTTATTTAAACAGACAAATATGCAAGAAATTAAAATACTTATCTTTGTTTGTTCGTTGGGTGGACTCCCTCTGAGTCTTTGCTTCCTTGCAGGAGCTGCTGGAGTCCTAATCTGAAGTAGCTTCTTCTACACCTTTCTATTGTGGAATGTAGAGAGATGGTCAACTCCCTCTGAATATTTGCATCCTTGCAGAAACTACTGAAGTGTGCTCCTTTGCTTTCTTACAGGAACAACTGGAGTGTGCTCCCTCTTGATCTTTGCTTCCTGGATTACATGTCTTTGAACTTATACTCATTCTTGATCCCTATGCATGCTTATTAGTATTTGTGATCTCATATAAAATCATACATTTATTAGTATACTATTTAAAACACAATAATCTCAAGCATGTATAGTCATGATCATTTCAAACAGAAAATAATAAGCATTAGCATTCAAGTTTTATGTAGGATTCTTATAGTTAGTCAAATCATAAGAAACATAACATGTCTAAACCTGTATGACTCTTCAGGTTAGTTGAATCATCAATCAAGATAAGAGATATAATATGCATAAAACCTGTGATTATTCAAACCTATACCTTCATGATTCTTCTGGTTAGTCATATCATCAATTATGGTAAGAAACATAATATGCATACAACCATGATTATTCAAACCTATGACTCTTCAGGAATAATCATTATCAACAACAGTATAACATCCTAACACAAGGTAGGATTCTATCTTGATATAGGAAAAACATACCTGGATTAGTATGCTAGTTAGTTATGTCTAACATACTCACATGATGTCTTCTTGTTCTTCTTCAATGACTTGTGCTAGTAACCTATATATCTCATAGGTTAACTATTACAAAACCAAGTTATACATACCTCGTAAATGGATCTTCTATGAGATCCATGACAATGGATGAATCTTTGTCCTCATGTTATCATGATCATATGTTCTTGGACCAGAACATGATTTGTCTTTCTTGGTGTACCTTTCATGTTAGTAGACAACATAAACCTCATACAACACCATAATGCATTAGTACAATCATAAGTGTCAACACCCTAACCAGTGAATATCTTCTATCATGCATTCATAATTTTGTTAAGGTTATACGACAAATCTAAAATCAAAATTGTACTAACCGTAATAACATGAAGACAAACATACCATAAACTTAATCATGGACAAATATCGAAACATACCTCGATGAGTCATACCTGTCGAGATCGCTTGTAATCTTCTTATGTAAGGCCTTATCCTCATCTCCCTCTGAGACAACAACTTCTTCACTTATGCAGGTGACCAATCCATCTTCTTCTAGGATTAACCCAATCCACTTGATTTGCAAGAACTGGACCTGGAGCTGGATATGGGTTTGTCAGAGAAACCCCAAAAATTCAAACTTTGAATTTTAAACTTTCGAAAGGATAGAAATATGCGCCTTGATGAGTTGATCAAACTGGTATATTTAGAATTTGAAAACTGCAAAGTTTCACTCCTCAATTTTGCCTTTGAAACTTCCGGATTCACTAGACGTGACCCTGAACTGGGGTTTGATGAATCCCACTCTTCTACCCAATCAAAAAGTTTGATCCAAATCTCTAAGCTTCTATTTTTCTGAGGAGCTTCCAGCCGTGGTCACAAATTTCAAAAATTCCCATTTTTACAGAAGCCCTAATTTTCCACTTTCCTGATCAAAGTCCCGAACTAGGGTCTGATCAAGCCCGGCCTTCTGCCCAACCAAAAATTCTGATCTTGGTCTCTAAATTTTTATTTTGATGAGTATCATTCAGCCATGGTCTCTGATTACAAAAATTCCAACTTTCTCCAAAGCCCTAAATTCTGGAATCCATGAATGAAGGTACCAAAAAATAATTCTGTTTTGACAGAAATATGTACCTGATTGTTTCTGGTGTAACTCTGAAATTTTTGATCCAAAGGGTCTAAAAACATTTCCTGAGATAGCCTGACCTGTTAGCTTTCCATCCTAACAGGTCTGACCTCAATTGGATTTTCTGAGAGAGAGTTATGCCAAATGTCGCAACGTGACCTGTTTTGGGATAATACAGGAGAGCGAACTTGTACGGCGTGCCACGTGTCACTGTTTCAACTTCGGCCTCTGAAAATATTTCCTGAGATAGCTCGGCCTATTATATTTCCATCATGACAGGTCTGACCTCAATTGGTTTCTCTGAGAGAGAGTTATGCCAAGTGTCGCAACGTGACCTGTTTATGGGATAATACAGGAGAGTGAACTTGTACAGAGTGCCACGTGTCACTGGTTCACATTCGGCCTCTAAAAACGTTTTCTGAGATAGTACATTCTGTGCACTACCTGTCACTATTTACGAAATTGCATTTGGAGCTTCCTATCCCAAGTTATGACCTTTTTCCCAAGGTCACCTGATTTTAACTCAGATCTGGAAGAGGCAGAAACCTTATATTGCACAAATCATAAATCAAAAAGTACAACGAATTAGAAGTTGTCCTTTGGACACAAGGTACCCGGAGATTTAATCTTCGTTCTGTAACAATTTTAGATCCGAAAAATTCTCCAAAACGAATTTATAGCGAAAGTGCTACGATGACTGGTTTTTGTTATATCAAGCCCTAGCATCGTAAGTGCAACAGGTGTCATACATGCCATATCATGCCTTCTTTCAGGCTAGCTCTGATACCATGTTAAATTTTCAGAATTTACTTCAATCTGATCTAGGATATTAACTGAGAGAACAACATGTACAACATATCTACAGCATATCAATCATGGAGACAATAATGCAAGCACACAAGAGACACAAAGATTTACTTGGGGAAAACCATAAAGGTGAAAAACCCCAATAACTTCCTCAAAGATAGATAGAGCAATGATACAACCAACCATAAGAGATAGAAACAACCTAGCAGCAGATCCTCCTCCTCCATAAGTGTGCCACTCCTCCTTGAGTGCATGTGTGAGAAGTGAGTGAGTAAATAGAGTGCCTCCCGCACTCTATTTATACTTGACTTGACTTGCCTTTTTACCTAACTCATGTAGGCTCGAACTTAACCACATAACATAATGATGACTGGGCCGACCCTCAATAGGGTGGTCTAATAACCCTTTGACCCACATGGCCGACCCCCAATAGGGTGGTCTAATAACCCTTTGACCCACATGACTTATACAGGGCTGACCCCAAACAGGGTGGTCTAATAACCCATCAAGTATAAGTTACGACACTCACAATATAAATAACGACACTTCCGTATAGAGGAATAATAACATCTCTATAGGAATACAATATACATATATGTGAAATACATTCCGAAGTTACATATACATCAACACTTAGATGCTAGAAAAATGTCGGTCTTGGGATGGGATTTCAAACAATTGTCTTGGGGTGGATCTACATTGAAGACTCTTTTGGGGCCCCACATTGAACTAAACAAGGAACCATTGCTATGATCATGGGATATTTTGTGAAGAGGCTTACCCATTAACTCTAATAATTTCTATAGTGTCTTTGGTATCCAAATTAGATTTAACATCGATAATTGAGTAATTAATCCGGAGGATGTGGATAGAAGACATGTTACGAAATGAAACTAACTCCTGCTAAATTATGAGAAATATAGCTTTCATTTTCATGTCGATAGGCAATGTCTTCAATCTCACATGATTAATGAAATTTTTTGAATCACCAAGGATTATGATGGAGTTTATCCCCTACTAGCGAGCCAATTGTAATCCTTGAAGGAGAGCATAAGGCTCTGTTTGATTATTAGTTGCATAGCCAATGATCCAAAAGAACAAAAGTTTGATATTACTTCTTGGGGAGAAAATAACCCCACTTGCACCAACCACCCCATGGAAATACTACATATGTTATAGAATAAGAACTACATGTTTTGAAAGTAACGAATATAAATATTTATATATGTGGTGAATTGCTACTTGGCGAGAAAAACACATTTATTGATGGACTAAATTAGTTATGATGTGGGAGCGAAATTCCATGCTATGCAAAGGAATTGTATGGGAGAATTCCTTAACTCTTATCTTATTTCTATATTTTGTAGTTCTATGTCTAGATAATTAAGACATGAGAATTTTGAAAGTTCAAAGAATGCAATAGCTAGAATGCATATGCACTAGTGGGAATATTAAGAGATGATACACAATGCATACATATAATATTGCATATTGGTAAAGTGGTGTGATGTTACATATGAAATGAGAGCATAATGAAAATTATTAGGGTTGATGATAGTTGTATCACCAAAGATGATTGAGGCATAGGTGAAGAAGTTGATGATACTAATACATATGGAATTCATGCTTGTAAAGAAAGGATAAGCACAATAAAGTACCAATCAAGAGGACGTTGAAAGGGCTAGGTAAGATTCCACAAGGGACCAAGTAATTGAGTAACATCGTATAATTTTACGGAATCTATTAGTACTGATATTTTTCAGTATATGAAAATACTTCTTCGAAGTTACCTAAAATGGTATGTCCAGTTCATTCAACCCTCAGGAGATAAGGGATTTAGGAAAATCAAGTCAAATTTTCAGTGTGACCAACAACCAATAATCTAAGGCCCAACAAAGAGCACTTAAACACTAAAAGTGATGAGCCGTTAGATCAAGACAGATCTGATGACCCAAGGATCAAGTGCACCCATAAAATATAAGATAGTTAAGGCAAGAAGGCGTACATGCAAGTTTGGAAGAGTGCAGGGTAGATCAACGGTGGAGATCTAAAATGTGTCGATAAAATATGCCCTCCCCAAAAGAGACATGAGCTCGCATTGTCCTGAAACCCACTGAGGACATGTGCTTATTGCTGATTGACTGTGCCTCCTTGAGCGCAGTTTTCTTTTACCGCTAATCATTAATGCTTTACCACCCTGGGAAACTAGAAATGGTATATTATCCAATGTGGAAAGTTGTACTCTCAAGTGAATAAAGGGAAATCCCCCCCTTTTAAAAAAGCATTTCTTCGTCAAACTCAAACGTGCTCTTGACAAATCCATTGTACCAAGTCCACCATCTGCACAAAGCCGACAATCCACGTCAGCGTCCAAATTGTTCCAACTTAGGTGTCATCCAACATCCAGGTATTTTCTACTTATTATTATCCAACATTTATGTTGATACCCTCAACCTGTTACTTAATAAAAAAATCCCTAATATATGTAAATTTTCCGTAATAATCACTAAATTTACTGAACCAATTCTTGACCTAAGATGACTTCTAAACCCAAATTCAAGCTCCCAAAGCCCTATTTCTCAGGTGAAGAGCATGTTTACAACCATGAAGCTGACATTTTCGAAACTATTATCACCAACATAGACTTGGATGAAACTATCAGGGAGGCTAAAACTGTTGGAATATTTAAAAAACCCACCTATACCATTTTAGACTTAGGATAAATTAATTAATCATTTATGATTAATTTCCTGAGTTTTGATTAGATAAAATAGGCCAGTTTTGTCTTTTAGTGGACCACTTGCCATCCTAAGTCACTAGGGTTCCTTACAGAAGATTCTGGATAAGATTTCATTGGATTTTGTCTGATTTCTTTCCATTTTTGGTTTAGAAGGTGCTTTCCTGATTTAGTTAGCTTTGTTATGTTTTTTATGCTTTCTAGTGGAAAAGGTAAAGCTAGTTGACTTAGAATCTTTTGCCACTTGAACAATTCAACCTCCACATCATATCTACTCTCCTAAAGCCATAAATACATTATATTTACCTCACTCATGAGTTTCCATACCATACTTAGCCAATTCGTGAGCCTCTAGTACAGTTTTGGAAACTGCTTTTTCCACCTAGGGGTTTTTTGTCTTTTCTAAGCCTTTTCTTTTTTCTCTTTCCAAATTGCCTCAAAGGCATTTGGTTTTATCCATGGAAGATGTATTATATATTGTTATCATATCAATCAATAATATACAAAGTTATTTCCACAATTTATCTTCTCTATTCTTCTTCTTACATTGTCTGAAATATTCCATGTGAAACTGTCTTATGAATCTAGTTCCTAGCTATTGAAAATATCACATGGTATCAGAGCTAGCTTGATTCAAAGCAATTTACAAGAGTTTTTTTTGCAGGTATTTCCATCAGTAGGAGCGCATCAGTATGGATCAAAACCAAGCCAAATATGTGACTCTCACTCCCTTCAATTTCTTTGATTGGAAGGCACAAATGATCATCCAGCTTCGGAGCAAAGGATTGTATAGAGTCACTATGGGGCTTGAAACTGAGCCAGGAGCTGTTGCATTAAAATCCAAATGGTTCAATAGGATTGATGAAGCTTATGGGTTACTTTTTTTCTCTATCTCTCCATATTTTCTATTCCATATGATTCTCTGTCCACTCCAAATCAAGTTTGGAAAAATATAGAATCTCTCTTTGGAAAACAGGACAATATCAGAGGTCATTTGTTGGAGATTGAGCTGATATCTCTTAGTCCAAGTAATTTATATTCTATGGAGGAGTTAATATAAAAATTCAAGAAGTACCTAGTGCTTCAGCTCATGCAATGTGGCATAGAAAATAAGGATGAGCAATTAATACTTACCATTCTGTCAAAACTAATCTCAGAATATTCAATATTTGTGTCTACCTTTCATACCACAAGACTAGCAGTTCCTAATTGGAAGATGCCAAGATTGGATGCATTTATTGATTCTCTCACTAAGATAAAGGAAAATCTATTCCATATGAGGGATCTAACACTATCCAAATACTTTTCACTTGTTCCTCATGGAGCAAAGAGTTTCAAGAATGAAAAATCCAAACAAAAGATATTGTCAGATGAAGAGGATTCTGATGGAGATTCCAAATCCAAGAAGATGAAAAAGGATAAGCCCAAGTGTTCTTATGGCTGCAAAGGCACTCATCCTAAGAAATATTGCTTCAAGAATAAATTGGACATCATGGAAAAGATGCTTGAAGAGCATAACATAGATGTTCTTGACTTTGCAAAGAAATAATAAGGCAAGCTTGTTGTAGAACAAGAACATTGTTTCCAAGACTCTCCCAAATCTAATCATGCTTATGCTTTGAGTACTAGAGTGAAATATAATTCTGATGTCTCTGATTTTGATTCACATTCTGATATATCAGAATTGGAAGCCTCCACTTCTTCTTTGGAAGAGTCTTCAGTCAGTTCATCCAAGCTTACTCTCAAAACTAGTAATTTTTTACTAGCTTCTGACTTGTATTCTGAAAGGTCTTTCCACCTCCATTCAAATCATTTAGATTCTAATTTAGAAGATTATTTGCAGTCTGATATGCAGGTCATTACATATCCCACACCTTTTTCCCAACCATTGGATGAAAAAAAGACCCTACAACCACCGAGTCCTCCAGTTAAGAAACTACACAATTCCATGTTTTCCTACACTGTGTCACTTGCCTCTATTGCACTTTTGTCTTTCATATCTTTAATTCGTTGGATAGAAATGTTTTTGGACATATTTGGAATGATATTGCACACATCTGGACCTGACCCCATGACTCATGGTTCAAAATTCAAGTCCTCACACTCTCTATGCTCGCTCAGCTGTCAGGGTGACCTGGTTTCTCAAACTTTTCCTACTAAAACTCTGTTCGATCATGGAGATTCCACATATTTACTGGTTTCTTATCCATATGAATCACATTCTGATATTTCAGAACTGCATGATCTCATTTTAAATATAAAAAAGGTTCTACAACAGTTTGAGAAGAAGGTACAAGAACTAGTGCACCACATTGCAGCTACAAAAGAAATTGATCCCGTTGAGTTCATTATTTCTCCTTGGGAAGGAGTATGCATAGATATTCTTTCCATCATTGATTATGTTTTCAGATCTAATTATATATGTTACAACAACAAGAAAAATCCATTTTATGCTCCTCCATCATCAGAAGATGAGCTTCATAGAGCCTCTACACTTGGATCTTGCCTACACAACATTGATGCACTGATGCATGATCATGACATCTACAATCTCTTCATCAAGTTTGTTACTCAGAAGCATCCCATTCAGCTCATTCATCTCATTCAACTCATTCAAATGAGAAACATGACAGTATGAAGAATCAATCATGTCCATTTTTTAGGGAGGGTTTCTTCATTTCCTCGGTTTACATGGACTAGTTATTTTTGTATTGGGGTGACCATAAGCCTTGTTTCTTGGGCCCTATATTTCTGATATTTTTTTGATTCCCATCACATAAATTCAGGATTAAGGGGGGTGTTAGAATATTTAAAAAACCCACCTATACCATTTTAGACTTAGGATAAATTAATTAATCATTTATGATTAATTTCTTGAGCTTTGACTAGGTAAAATAGGCCAGTTTTGTCTTTTAGTGGACCACTTGCCATCCTAAGTCACTAGGGATCCTCAAAGAAGATTCTGGATAAGATTTCATTAGATTCTATCTAATTTCTTTCCATTTCTGGTTTAGAAGGTGCTTTCCTTATTTAGTTAGCTTTGTCCTGTTTTTTCTGCTTTCTAGTGGAAAACGTAAAGCTAGTTGACTTAGAATCTTTTGCCACTTGACCAATTCGACCTCCACATCATATCTACTCTCCTAAATCCATAAATACATTCTATTTACCTCACTCATGAGATTTCATACCATACTTAGCCAATTTGTGAGCCTCTAGTACAGTTTTGGAAACTACTTTTGCCACCTAGGGGGTTTTCTGTCGTTTCTAAGCCTTTTCTTTTTTCTCTTTCCAAATTGCCTCAAAGAAATTCAATTTTCTCCATGGAATATGTATTATATATTGTTATCGTATCAATGAATAATATATAGAGTTATTTCCACAATTTATCTTCTCTATTCTTCTTCTCTCATTGTCTAAAATATTCCATGTGAAATTGCCTTATGAATCTAGTTCCTGGCAATTGAAAATATCACAAAAACCCTAGATTTTGTAGACCGGGACAACCTCAACCTATGGAATTCAAATTTTGCTCGAACCACATGCCCTAGATCCATAGTTTTCCCTGAATTCATAACTTGGTGCTCGAAGCATTATTCCCCATCAACCGAGCAATTATTTCCTCTGATATGTTAAAAAAACCTTTGTTACATCAATCTAGATGCACTCAGGAGGATGTTTTGCATTCCTAAATCCATAGCCCCATACCCTTTCAATTAGAAATCCCTAGCGATTTCCTTTCATAGTCTTGGGCCATATGAGCATCACCAATTTTTGTCCAAACACTTGGAGCCAGGTATGGCCATACCTACCATTCCACCCCCTTATGATACCACGATTTTTCTCGAGAGTTCCAGAAAATATATTTCTCTCATTCGTACTATTGTAGGTCTGGAGAATGATAAGTATGTAAATGAGGTAATTCTAGGAGTACTACTCAAGCTGACTATAGAAATTGGTAAAAAACCTCCTCATTTTGACCTTTGTAGTCATCTCACAGAAATCATCCATGAGAAATTGGAGGATTTTCATGCCATTGAATACTTCAGATATCCATCCTACTTATTATTCATGTTTTTCTACCAAAACTATGAGAGCTTCAAGCATTGAGGTTTGAAGATAGTTGATGAGCAAGGAATCCAAGTCCTAGTGTATGAATGGTCAGACATATACTTAAGGAGGGATAACAATTCAATTTTTTTAGATTTAACAAACCAAGTAATGAGTGTAGCCTATAGTTTGATTTTTGGCAGCTCACCTCCAAGAATGCTGCCAGGAAACAAGAAACAATTGCAATTTCCATCAGATGTTCAAACAAGAGACGGGTTCCTCTATAAGGATCATACCATCATAAGAGCATATGGATTTGAGGAAGAACCACACAAGCTTCCAATTTTTCTGACTCCAATAATTTTTTCCATGGAGTATGTAAGTCAAATATTCTCTTTCGATGAGCCACATTTTAGACATTTCAAGCATCACAGTTCATTTTTATTGCCAAAGGAAATAGGACCTCTCATCATAAGAGGGTTAAATGCCTCTCAATACATAGAGGACTATTTGATTTAGCTCAATCTTGAGAAAGCTGAGAAGGAAATATATGACCCGCATCAAATTGTCTCAAAACAAAGGTTGGAAAAAAAATCAGCTTAAATATGTGAATCCAGACTAGTCTGGGAAAATATATCTAATTGTTAACACCCAAAAAGTGTTCACTACCTCATCTACCTCATTACATGGCTCATTTGTCCATTTTCCTACCATATTTCCCTTAAAAACCCTAAAAATCCCACTAAAAAGCCTCCAAAAGGCCACAAAACCATAAAAAAAAAGCCTCAAAAAGGCTAAAAACCCCCTTTTCCTCCAAAAATAGCAAAATCCCTATAAAAAGGGAATAAAAAATATAAAATAATGAGGAAAAGGAGGAAAAAACCCTATACAGCTGCCTTAAACCATATGGTTCCCAAAACCATGGGTCAGCACTCCACCACCAAAAAACTATAAATAGGTGATGGAGATCCCTTATTTCATATCCACAATCAAGTATATCCTTACTCTGCCAAAATCTCTCTTGAAATCCTAGCTCACCATTGAGCCACTTTCACCTTGAGAGCCCCTTTTGGCCCATTTCCACCATTGGAGAAAGAGAAGGAGCACATTGGAGCTTGGAGCAACCCTCTTGGACATTGCAAGAGCTTCATCAACCTCCACATTGGAGGTAATATCAATACAAAAACCATTATTTATCTTTTGTTATTTATGTTTTATGCATGTGTTTTAGATTAATTTTTATTTCTGTTTTAGTTTAATAATTTACATTTACTGAACTGCTACTAAGGAGTCCATTCTCCTTAGTAGGTGCTCATTTGCACAAGCTAGGGGTAAAACCCTAGCTACAGTTTTGTCGACTCCCCTAAGTTTGAATTTCTGGTTACAATTTTTAAATCTTTTTTCTGTTCGGCTGTCCCTTTCGGCCACCGTATACCGCGTTTTTTCCCCCAACAATCGCGTCCCGACCGCGTCTTTCAGGCACTTACCTGTGACCTAACCGCGGCTCTCAGACTGTTTCCGGCGACCTGCCGACGACTTTCAGTCTGTTACCTGTGATTCGGCCGCGGCTATTAGCCTGTTTGATCCTGTCTAACTGTGACTTTTCCCTATTTTCGGCATCCCGCCTGCGGTTTTCGGCCAGTTTCCCGCAACCCGCCGGTGCCTTTAGGCGTCTTTCCTACGTCCCGTCTGCGTCTTTCGACCAGTTTCCCGCAACGCGCCGGTGCCTTTCGGCGTCTTTCCTGCATCCCGCCTGCGGCTTTCGGCCAGTTTCCCGCAACCCGCCGACGCCTTTAGGCGTCTTTCCTGCGTCCCTCCTGCGGCTTTCGGCCAGTTTCCCGCAACCCGCCGGCGTCTTTCCTGTGTCCCGCCTGCGGCTTTCGGCCAGTTTCCTGCAACCCGCCGGTGCCTTTTGGCGTCTTTCCCGCGTCCTGACTGTGACATTCAGCCCTTTTGCTGCATCCCGACTGCGTTTGTCTGCCAAAAACCTGCGTCCTGTCAGCGCCTGTTTCCCTCAAACCCGCGGCCCGACTGCTCAGTTTCGCCACAAACCCGCGGTCTGATTTCTGTATTTTTTACAGTTTTGAGCCCAGAACTTTGCTGCACTATTTTCTGCACTAGCACAACCCTCTGTCCTACCTGCAGCCACCCTTTCTTACAACATTTTTCTGCAGTTTTTTATTTTCTGTTCCATTTATAGAATCGTTTTTACATTTTCAGCACTTTACATTGGAAAAAGAAAATTGTGCATTTTAAAAGTTCATTTCTGTATTGTTATTGCTAGATAGAAAGTTGCCCTACCTAGTGGCACTTTCTACTTGGGTTCATCATCATCTCACGTGCACACACTCTGTCACATAATTCAAGTGAGCCTTAAAAAGTACCTAACTCAACCAATATTCTAACCCCACTTGGGGAACACAAAAGAATCTTTGTAGTTATGTAGGATCGGGGGGATAGGCTTCCAATAACACCCCTCGGTTACTTACACTTGAGACATAGTTGTTGTCCAAATAGGGAACCAAAATCCCCTAGTACTTTTTGGCACGATCACGACCAGTTTATCAAAGGGCCTCTCCCTTAGGAGGGTTGAAGTCGGGAGATTGGTTCCGGAGGCCTGAGTGGAATACCGCACTCCATTCAGTAACCGAAGGGCTACCTTTCGCAGTTCTCGGGATATCCCTGTATAGGGGTATTGCGGTTAAAGGACCAAACGACAGATTCACCTTTTTGGATGTGTCATGAACGGGGTATCTTAGTTGCCATTCTTCTAGGATTGACTACCCGGTGTCCCTCCCGGTAGGGAGACATCTTAGCCACTTGGCTTTCCTATTCATATTGTTTGACTTGGATTTCATCACCTTGCAGAGGATATGTCTAGTTGAGTCAGAATACTTTTAGTTAGGTGTTTGCATGCTCCCTTATCTCCCTTTGGTCTAGTGAGTTCACCATTTTTTATTTTTAGGCAACCTGCTACTTGTTGGTATTCTGACCACTTTGTTGACACTCCACCTATTGTAGCACAGCTGTTACAGTGGGTGTTTTGAGTTGGTTGTTGGACTGAGTGGCTTGTTTTTTGAGCTCTCATTTTGCACACTCGGTTGCATTAGGGTTTTTGAGCTATTTTTTACTCACCTCAACCCACAGAGATTCGACACCATCTGTCACCATTGAGTCCCCGAGACATTCTCGGCGCCTCAGGGGCAAGCCCCCACAGCACGGTTCACTTGACACCACCCGTCATCGCCACAGATCATCATCACTTGATACCACTTATCACAGATCTAGAGCCTTGTCACTTGACTCCACTTGTCAACGGCATAGGACTCCATCACCAGATACTGACGCCCCTTACTTTACCTTTGATTCTGAAGAAGAGTCTGAGAACCCTATTTACACTGCCCCTACTAGCCCCATGGCTGGCACGACTTCCACTCCTTTCGCTGAAGGGACTATTGGTGGCACATCCACAACTACACCAGTTACCATACCTGCTCTAGGAATGCCCTCGATGGGGGCCACATCCACCATCCCGGTCACCATTCCTATTCCCGTAGCTGGCATACATACCACCACTCCACCAGTGACTCACACTACCCATGGTGGTACAGGCCCATCCTATACTACCTTAGTTCCCCCACTTGGAGGCAACATTCCCAACCCTGCCCCTCTACTTGGGGGCATGGGCCCCAACTTGGTCCAACCCACTACTGTGTCACATCCTTCTTCCAGTATGCCATTCATGGCTAGCCTCAACCTACCTGATCTAGCCAGACTGACCAACGACCCTATCCGACACGACCCAACATGGCCTCACATGCCTACCAAGCTCCCCTCTGACATTCCTAAATTCGAGGGCAAGGCGGGTGAGGACCCACAAAACCATATCATGTCCTTCCATCTATGGTGTTCCTCCAACTCCATAGTGGATGACTCTATTCGCCTCCGTCTATTAAAACGCACCTTCACTGGCTCTGCAGCCAAGTGGTATATCGAGCAACCACATAGGACCCACGCCACCTTTACTTCCCTGGCCTCAACCTTCCTGCAGTTCTTCCAGTTACCTGTCCACTATGATGCGGGCGTTGAGATTCTCCTATCCTGCAGACAAAACACGGCTACCCACATCACGGACCACATTCATGAGTGGCGTAGACGCCGTAGCTTATGCAAGATCAAATTAGACGACCGTATCTTCCTAGATTGTGTCGTGTCCACTATATGTCAGTTAATTCAAACTTAACATGCAGAGTGCTAAACATAAATTATCAACCCGAGGAAGTCTTTTATTTCAAAGCTATCGTGCAAAATATATGCAAGTACAATTTCTACCTGACATTGTTATCTATTGGTATGTAATCGAAACTATTTGTAAACTAAGTCAAAACTACTTGAAAAGAAATCAATACTCAAACCTATTCATAAATCAAACTGTAAATCGAATACACTTCAAATAAGATCTATTCCTATGAAACAAGATCTGATTACGTACATCTAAAGAATTGTTATCTAAAGAATTGTTATGTTGGCCAACGATTTACCAAATGAATTATCAACACAACGATTATGACAGATCTAATGAATGAAAGCATACAACTATCATAAGCTTAATGAATGAAAGCATAAACAAAATAATAAGCAGATCTAAACAATAACACACTTACAATTAACACTACCAGCATCTGCTCAGGGAAGAGGGCCCTTCCTCCACTGAGCAGATCTGGATCTCCACAATGAAAGTCTACAACTCCAGAATTAAGAAACTGTCAGCATGTATTATCATAATGGAAGAATTACAACAGATCTGGATCAAATCCTACATCATAACATTGTGTTCTCTCCTATCTTGCATCTTCTATCCTGCCTAATCTATCATGCTTAATCTCTATCAATCTATCCCCCTTTCTCAATGAGATTGATTACATATTTATACATAAAATTATCTCATGAAAATGAAGAACTGAACCCCCAGCTTGTGATCTGCAACAGCTGGAACACGGCCGTAACTGTTGGCAACTTTGGGGCCGGCCGCAACACAAAATCTGGAAAATACCCTCTCGAAGAACCACCTGCATAGCACAAACCGTAGCTTGTTTGGGCGATTTCCTTGCGAGTCAGGTAAATGAGGATGTTACGCACAAAACCCATGTCTCAGATTTTTGAGATTCGTTTCCATCTGTCCGCAAATCAAGATGCGAATCAAGGTGTTCTTATGTGGCATGCGTTTTTGGTTAAGGCTGTAACAGCTGGCTATGAGCGTCCTGTACGTGACAACTCACTCCACAAACCATCATTAGTAAAATTATGCATAATAGTCTTTTAATTCATCAAAGATAAAAGAAAATAATCACTATTAACCACTTAAAACATCAATGGAAGTAGCAGGCTGTTCAACGCGCAGCTACAACAAATGAATGAAAAATGGAATGATAAATGAGAAATAATGGTAAGAAAATGGATGAAAGATATGCCGGTAAGTGATGAAAAATGGACAATTCCAGGGCCCAACATCTCCCCCAAACTGAACTTGTTGCATGTCCTCATGCAACCCAATACCTGTGTAGCATCCAACTTGAAAAAAAAGTCATTCACTTGTTCTTTTATTTTACCATTTGCACAGCTGCAGCTAAAAGAAATAGAGAGTTTAACACAAATTGGCAGAGTCACTTAGCGGAGGATTTAGCAGAAAATTTGGCGGATTCGCAGCTCTTTAGTAGAAAATTGGCAAAGTCACAGCTTATTTTAGCAGAGAATTTGGCGAAGGTTTTAGCGAAGATTTTGGCGGAACAACGCTAAATGTAGCGGCAAATTTGGTGGAGTCAGCTTATTTTAGCAGAGAAGTTGGCGAAGGTTTTAGCGGTGAATTTGGCGGAACAACGCTAAATGTAGCGGCAAATTTAGCGGAACAGCGCTAAATGTAGCGGCAAACTTGGCGGAGTCAGCTTATTTTAGCAGAGAAGTTAGCGAAGGTTTTAGCAGCAAATTTGGCGGAACATCGCTAAATTTAGCGGCAAATTTGGTGGACTTGCAGCTGTCGGAAAAGATGTCGCAGCCGCCGGAAAGATGTCGCAGCTGCCGGGAAAACGGGCAACTGCCGGAAAGCGGTCGCCGGAAAATATGTCGCGGCTACCGGAAAAGATGTCACAGCTGCCGAAAAGGATGTCGCAGCTGCCGGAAAGCAGTCACCGGAAAATATGTTGCAGCTACCGGAAAAGATGTCGCAGCTGCCGGAAAACGGGCAGTTGCCGGAAAGCGGTCGCCGGAAAATATGTCGCAGCTGCCGGAAAAGATGTCACAGCTGCCGGAAAAGATGTCGCAGCTGCCGAAAAGCGGTCGCCGGAAAATATGTTGCAGCTGCCGGAAAAGATGTCGCAGCTGCCGAAAAACAGGCAACTAATTTTAGCAGAGAAATTGGCGAAGGTTTTAGCGGCAAATTTGGCAGAATAGCACTAAATTTAGCGGCAAATTTGGTGGACTTGCAGCTGTCGGAAAACGGGAAACGGTAATATTTTACGGCGTTTTAGTCTTTTTGAACGGGAAACTTCTAAAGCCATTTTCTCCCAAACGACGAACTGGGTTGGGCTGAAATTTTGCAGGCAAGTAGCTACCACTCTAATGCATCTCCACGCCAAAAATTAGACAAACCCACATCACGGATTTTGAGAAAAATGCGAATTGGTTGTAGGTGATTATGGCCATTTTCTCAAAAACCGCGCACTGGATTGAGCTGAAACTTGCCATGGTTGTTCATCATGCTGTTATGCATTCCCTGTCCAAATTTCATGAGAATCTAACTTACCAATTGAAAGATATGCCCAAATCAAATTCTGCACTTTTGAACATGAATAAAAAATGTATTGCAGCTGAACTTCCAGAGCCAATATTTCAAAAACTACAAACTGGGTTGAGCTGAAAATTTTCAAGCAGGTAAATACCATTATAGTGCATCTCCTCACCAAAAATTAGATGAACCCACATCACAGATTTCGAGAAAAATGCGAATTGGCTGTAGGTGATAATGGTCATTTTCTCGAAAACCGTGCACTGGATTGAGCTGAAACTTACCACGATTGTTCATCATGTTGTTATGCATTCCCTATCCAAATTTCATGAGGATCCAATTCGTGGTTTGTGAGATATGCTCAATTCAAATTAGGCATTTTATGTGAAGAACAATATGCATCCAAATTATGAATGTGAATGAAAAAGCAACAAGCATAGTAGCTCCTCCCCCAAACTGAATAATTTTTCATGTCCTCATGGAAAGTAGGAGTTTGTTTCTTAGTTGGAAAGTAGCCATCTCCCCCAAACTTAACATATGCAGCATTCAATGATTCTCAAATTCTCACAAACATTTCACTTGTAACAGCTGGCCCATTGCTCCATGGAGAAGAATATAGCATAGATCTGTTTAGAATGTTGCTACATAAATGCATATATCAAATTTTTATGGCTCTCAATCACTCAACAATACTCATGCATATAACTTTGTGATATCACCAAACATAATTCAAATCAGCTCATGGTATCCAAATGCCAATTTTACCATGTAATTAAGATGAAGTAACAAAGATGTGGCTGCCCCAAGACAAAATATGGAAATTCCACTGAGTTTTGTAGCCCTCCAACCTTCATGTGGAGAAAGGAATGTCATAAAATTGTCTCATCTTTTACCTACAACACAATACTGTTAAAGATGTGCTGTAATTATTGATTTTGAAATATGTCCATAAAATATTAGAACCAGTCATAAATGCTATCATTCCTCTGCCTTGAATGTACAAGATAACGCTGGTATGCACTGCTACAGGAATGTTGTGATTTCCATCCCTCACAATTACAGTAATAAGACTTGATATTATTACTTTCAAACTTTCCTTCTATCTTGTATATACTGAAAATGATGATATGTGGTTTTTGATAGAAGAGCCATTCATGTAACTTGCAACTAAGTCCCCTATATTCTTCTTCAGCCACAACATCCATGCGTTTGAACCGATTTATGTATTAGGTGAACCAAGAAACACATACCTTTGAAATGCATCCTCTGTTGTAGGTTCTTGTGTCCAGCCTATCCTTCTCCTTCAAGATGTGTATCAGCTGCTTTATTTCTCCTCATTATTTTTTATATGGCAACAGAGCACCGTTTCTTACTGCTGGTTCTTGTGTGGCAACAGCAAGACTTATTTTCTTACTGCCGGTTCTTGTGTGGCAGCAGCAAGACTTCTTATTGTTGGTTCTTGTATGACAAGAATAAGGTATCCCTTTTTTTTCTTTTTTTTTTGCTTGGTCAGTTGGGTTGGTGAGATGTTGGGTTGGAACTTGAAGTGGATGTGCATGAATGATGAAGTGTTAAAACTGAGTGGGAAATGATGGGAATGGATGGACATAAAATGCTATTTAGAAAATGGAAATGGCTAATGCTTAGTGGTTCTTCATGACATTTCCCTAAATCTTTAATAAATAAAAAACTCATGCTATTTTACCTCAAGTGTTACCTCCATGGAAGCCTTGGTTGACATGAATGGACTGGTGTATGCTGGAGCTATGTAGGCTGATTTGATGCTGAGACATATGTATATGAGAGCTGAAACTGGATGAGACTGAATTTGATCCATGATATTGTGCTAGTTGCCTGTAAGACTAACTGCTGAGACAATTGATGAGGAAAAATTCTACCATAGAAGCAGAAAGCCCTTTCTCTTATTCTGCAAATCAACTGCAAAACTACTGAACAAATGATGTTGCAAGTCATTGTTGAAACCATTAGATCACATAATCTTCAGCTGCTACAAACCCGAGGTACAATTCTTACCATGCGAATGAATGTGCTGAAGTCGAGCATGGAAAGAAATCATTGGATTACCGGCCATTAATGTATGCCGTTAACCAATGTGAAGAAACTCACCTTTGATGACAATGAGCTCTAAAGTACCTTAGTGCATCTTGACAGGTACGAATGGATGTGCTGGAGTCGAGTCACCTGCAAGATTTGTCAATCAAGAGGCATTGATGAATCCCCATGATTAACAACAAGGAAATCTACCATTGATTCATGCAGATACCAAGGCACTATAAAAACTCTAATCTTGATCCCAGATGATGTGTCGGAGTCGATGGGACAAGACCATTGGAAGGTGGACCTTAATGCATTCCACATCATCCAATACGAGTACAAAATAAATGATTGTGAAGAATCATAGTGAAAAATAGGACCAACATGAAACTCAGAAGCGGAAAGTATATGTGAAGTCATGATGTAGTAGTGATGGGAAATAAAATGGTTATGGTGACTACATAAGTAGTGGAAAATGGGACTTCGACATGAATGGATTTTTGGGGTTTTAAAATGAGGAGGGTGAATGAATCTACCATAGGGAAATTGGCTTCTTGAGGGGTTTCTTTCAGCAACAAGTGGGATGACAGGTGTCTAAAACTGATTCTTGGCATGTAGCAATGGGACTTGACTTCGGAAACATTGGACTCTGTATGGTTTTCACATCAATCTCTCCATTTTTTATTTTTTTTATGTGCTCAATCCATTTGCAAATCGATAAAAAGTCTTCAAGAGTCACTCGTGCATGCATTGACCTTCTTCTTCCAAGGACCTGCAAAACCTAGCATTTGCCTGCAATAAAACATGAGATGATGGAAGAAGAGAGATGATTGGTCTCTCTTCACCCAACACTTATGAAAAAAAACAACAAGCAATTACTTATAAAACAAATCCAAATAAAAATGAACAAAGCAAAATCCATTTTATACCTGCAGGAGAGCAATGTCCATCTAGACTCACCAACGGTATTCTAATCATAGCTTCTTCGTTCCTTGTCCAATTTGAGTGATTCCAAATCCAAATGAAAGTAAATTCATAGGTCTATTTCCATTAGAAACAGGTTTTTAAAATTCTATACAATGATCTTCCAAATCACTCAGTAACAGCCTGCATAACAAGGTGTTTTTCGAATTCTGGACTAGACCAACAGTCACGACTTTAGGCTTAACTTTTTCGTTTGATAACGGATTGATGTGATTCCAATTGGAGATGAAAGTAGATTCATGTGGGTATCTCCATTAGAAACAGGTTTTGAATCAAACAAAAATTGATGGGTCAAATAAGCCAATGAACAGTCCAGAAAATAGAGTTTTAGGAATGCAGATTTGGGACAGGCAGTCGGTATTTTGGTCATAAAGTTTGCGTACGACATCGGAATGGAGTGATTCAAATTGCATTGTAAACTAGATTCATAGGGGAATATACCCATGAAACAGGTTTTCAAAATATGTCCAATAAGGCATCCAAAAATTGACTGTCCCATCTCTGTTCCTAAGCTGCCAGCTTGACACCCTGTTAGTATTTTGGCCATAAAATTTTCGTTTGACACCCAATCGTAAAAATTCAAATTGCTTTGGAAACTAGATTCAAATTGCTACTTGGGATATAAACAGGTTTTAAAAATAAGTTCATTTGGTGTCCCAAAAATGGACTGTCCCGTCTATGTTTCAGTAAAATTTTCAAGCCAAAATGTCACAAAAATCCAATAAATTAAATTTAACCCCCAAAAATTGATCAAAATAGGTGTGAATGATTTTAATGATGTAAATTTAAATATAATACACATCCATACCAAAAATTTCAAGCATTGAGCACCTAGATTGACTTACACAGTTTGTTGCAGCCACAGCTGCAACTCTTAAAAAAAATGACATAATGTTGAAATAAAGCATGTGAATTTTTATGGAAAATAAAAAACTAAAGACATATCATGATGTGCAACACCCACGTATCTCAAACTCATTAATTTTTACCTGTAGCACAGTCACAGCTGGGTGTTGCATCTCCTTGTCATAGCCAATGTTGCAGCTCACTGTTGTAGCTGCGAGTAATCACAGCTGAGAGTAATCACTCACAGTTGGTTTGTTGCAGCTAACAACTTTATGTCAAATTTCAAGCTTGAAGGGTTCCATAATCATGGGCTCATTTTCCTGTGGATCCTTCATTCACTTTCTCGAATTACTGTAATTTTGTTTTCATGATATTTTTATTTGTAAAAAATAGAAACAAATTGAAATTGGGAAATTGATGACAAAAAGAATTTGAGCATTTTTGTTCAAATAGTCAACAATTCCAAAGCATTCATGAAAACATCTCATACCCATTCCTCATACTTCTACTTTCTGATCTTCCAGATCGCAACAAGGCGCAGGAAGAGAGCATACTTATTCAAAAATAAAAACTTAAAAAAAAACAAAAGCATGGTTTTATTATGTTATTCTACCCTACCCTATTCTACTTGGAAAAAGAAAAAAAAATTGTTCAAGTGTATGCATATTTCCAATGGAGCCATTTCCGAAGAAGTGACTCAAGTATGCTCATACTCCCAACAAAAAAATATAACTTTATGAATGCTAGGATATGAGAGATCAACTTCCCTTGAAATGATGGTGCCAAGATTTGGTGAAGTATGAAATGATGCTGCAGACCGAAGACAGATTGAAACCAAGCTTCAATATAGTCTTTGTTCCCTTGATTTCTCATGGATGTGACACCGTGAAGCTCCTTAGTAAACTGATCTTCCTCAATGCATAAGGGTTTCGGATCTAATGATGTGAATGATGCTTCTAGTTCCAATGGCTGTTCTCCATCAAATATTACGTGTGTATTGTTGATCTTGTCTACTTGCTTATGAGGACTAGAAGAAACTCCATCTGCAAAACTTGGATCTAAAACATGTTCAGGCCTCGTATGGATTTGCTGCAACAACGCACAGCCTTTTTGCAGCGGTGTAGATGAGGTAGAATAAGAGGGAAGTGTAGAAACATTTTGCAGTTCAGCACTGTAAGCATACTGTACTGCTTTATTATGGTTAGGGTGGAGGGTGGATTGGACAGGAAATTGTGTTGGATACCAAGGAGTTTGATGAAAAGATAGATGTGGCTGATGTAGATGATTGAGTTGTGAGGTTGATATTGAAGGACCAACTTGTGTTGCAGCATGAGGGAGAGTAGAGATATGATCATAAAATAGGCCATTCCAACCTTATGGGTAAGGTAGGTAAGAGTTAAATTGAGGCTGCAACAGCTGCCATGGTGGAAGAGTATTCAATGACTGAGTATGAAAGTAAGGAAATGGAGGGATAGAATTTTGAACCATAGATGTAGGCCATGGTTGACATGACTGTTGCAACGAGTTGGCTGCAACTCCCAGATCTCTTTGATATGTTTCTTTCATCCTTGGTAAGGAGGGGCAATGATCTGTGGAATGATTCAAGTCACATATACCACAACTTTCAAGACTATCCAAATGGAAATCCCTTGCTTCTCTTATTTCCTCCTGCTTTTCCTTATCCTGCAAAACACCCAATGGTAAATCAGCTTTAGAAATGTCAAATAAATTGCTGATTTCAGTTCGCAAAACTCTTGTTTTTGCAGCAGATTTCAAAAATAGAGATAAAAGTTCCTTAGAATTCTTACCAGTCTTGAAGCTTCCTCTTGAATACCTTCTACATAACTCACAAATATCATCATATGCTAACTGAAATACATTACCTGTTCCGAGCAGATTTAATATTTCTAAACATTCAGCTTGGATTCCCTTGAGTAGAAGTGTTTTTAAGATTTCCTTCCCCAGTTTCCTCTGTTTGGATCTTTGGAGGTTATATTGAAATCGTTCTATGTATTCCTCCAGACTCTCTTCTTCTCCTTGTGTCATTTCGAAGATGTCTTCATTGACCCTGCAATAATCTTGGTACCTTTTCAAGAACACATGTTTCATGTCTTCCCAAGTTTGTATACAATTCCCACCGAGGCTCATGAACCATCGGAGGGCTGTTCCTTTTAGAGTAAGGGGAAATACATTCAACTTTTGATCATTAGCACAATAACCATATCCTCTACAAAGTGCTTCAAATTGAAATAAAAATACATCAGGGTCTTCGTTTTCCAAACCGTGAAAATTTGGTAGAACATGTGGGGGAATTCTTTTTGTTGGTGCCACTCCGCTCGAATCTCTGATGGGAAATTCGAATGTAACAACTTCTCCATCTTTTTCACCTGCCATCTCTTCATTAGATTCTTTGTGTGCTATCTTAAGGCTCCTCCTTCGAATGTTCTTGTCAACTTGTTAGTAGAATGGGTGGTGCTCACAACACCACTAAGGGGAATGATAAGATTTATGAATCAAAGATTGAAAATGAAATAAAACTGAATGTAAAGACAGAAAATTAACACTCAAAATAAATTTAATAAACTGAAATGTAATCATGCAACCTACATGCCCTATTTTAACAATGCATCTGCAAAACAATGTCAGATGTACTATTGCACAATTGATAACTTCCCCGGCAACGACGCCAAAATGTCGTGTCCACTATATGTCAGTTAATTCAAACTTAACATGCAGAGTGCTAAACATAAATTATCAACCCGAGGAAGTCTTTTATTTCAAAGCTATCGTGCAAAATATATGCAAGTACAATTTCTACCTGACATTGTTATCTATTGGTATGCAATCGAAACTATTTGTAAACTAAGTCAAAACTACTTGAAAAGAAATCAATACTCAAACCTATTCATAAATCAAACTGTAAATCGAATACACTTCAAATAAGATCTATTCCTATGAAACAAGATCTGATTACGTACATCTAAAGAATTGTTATCTAAAGAATTGTTATGTTGGCCAACGATTTACCAAATGAATTATCAACACAACGATTATGACAGATCTAATGAATGAAAGCATACAACTATCATAAGCTTAATGAATGAAAGCATACAACTATCATAAGCTTAATGAATGAAAGCATAAACAAAATAATAAGCAGATCTAAACAATAACACACTTACAATTAACACTACCAGCATCTGCTCAGGGAAGAGGGCCCTTCCTCCACTGAGCAGATCTGGATCTCCACAATGAAAGTCTACAACTCCAGAATTAAGAAACTGTCAGCATGTATTATCATAATGGAAGAATTACAACAGATCTGGATCAAATCCTACATCATAACATTGTGTTCTCTCCTATCTTGCATCTTCTATCCTGCCTAATCTATCATGCTTAATCTCTATCAATCTATCCCCCTTTCTCAATGAGATTGATTACATATTTATACATAAAATTATCTCATGAAAATGAAGAACTGAACCCCCAGCTTGTGATCTGCAACAGCTGGAACACAGCCGTAACTGTTGGCAACTTTGGAGCCGGCCGCAACACCAAATCTGGAAAATACCCTCTCGAAGAACCACCTGCATAGCACAAACCGTAGCTTGTTTGGGCGATTTCCTCGAGAGTCAGGTAAACGAGGATGTTACGCACAAAACCCATGTCTCAGATTTTTGAGATTCGTTTCCATCTGGCCGCAAATCAAGATGCGAATCAAGGTGTTCTTATGTGGCATGCGTTTTTGGTTAAGGCTGTAACAGCTGGCTATGAGCGTCCTGTACGTGACAACTCACTCCACAAACCATCATTAGTAAAATTATGCATAATAGTCTTTTAATTCATCAAAGATAAAAGAAAATAATCACTATTAACCACTTAAAACATCAATGAAAGTAGCAGGCTGTTCAACGCGCAGCTACAACAAATGAATGAAAAATGGAATGATAAATGAGAAATAATGGTAAGAAAATGGATGAAAGGTATGCCGGTAAGTGATGAAAAATGGACAATTCCAGGGCCCAACAGATTGGTTCCTCAAGTCCCTTCTTCCTGTTATTGCTAAGGATGTAGCTTCCGAAAGACCCCAGTCTGAAGAAGAGGCCATCCTTAAGGCACAGCAGTTCGACCTCATGTATGCCCAGTCAGGTTACCTCTATACCATTATACCTGACGCCCCTCGTGGTGAGTCCTCCCATCATGATGCGCCGGGGGCATCCCATGCCGCAGATGGCATCATTGGTCATGTTTCTTCGCATCCTCAACCCTTTTCCATAGCACGTCCTACCCCGGGCCCCAAACTTTCGCGGGCCACCTCATAGTCTGGGGCCACCAACTCATATGCTCCTATGACGCATCACCATCATTCCCATGGACCCAACTGTCCACCTCAGTGCTTCGGTCATGCGCCCCCTGCTTATAACCCCCCGGTTGCACCTCAGCCCTATTACCACCAGCAGGCTGCACCAGCTACTGCGCCTTCTCAGGCCCAACCCACTTATTACCACCAGCAGGCTGCACCAGCTCCTGCGCCTTCCCAAGCCCAACCAGCTTATTACCCGCCACAGGCAGCCCCTGCGGCAAACCCACAACCTGCTCCGCAGACATATCAGCAGCCTCCTCAAGGTTCCGCACCTGCGCAGCCTCCACCTACATATCACCCACCGCAGCCTGCTCCTGCACCTGCACAACCTCAAAACCCACCTGTTGCTCATGGGCAAGTTTACACCCAAAACAAGCCACAGCAAAACCAGAACAACCAACGCAACCAGGGCCAGAAAAATTGTGCAAGGGTCGTAATCGTGGGAACAACCAACCTACAAACCAAGGTCATCAACCAGCTAATCCCCCAGACAACAACAACGCGGCCCCCGCTAACCAAAACCCTGATTGCCCGCCCAAGCAGGCTAAAAACCCTAATTTGAGAATGAACCATCCTTGTTCTATTTGTGGGGTCTATGGCCACTACACACATACTTGCCCACATTTGGAGCGAGCTCGGCAACTTTGGGTTGATGATGCCCATCGCCAAGGACATGCAGCTCCTCAGGTGCAGCCCAACCCCCCACAACCTCAGCAGCCACCTTTGGTGCTGCAAAACCCCTTACCAACCCAAGGCATGGTGAACACTCAGCCATTGGCCCTCCCTTAAGCCAACGCGCAACCCCAACAACAACAGATCACATACGCCGCTCCTGATCAACCCATGTTTGACTCAGGTACCCACCATTTATTGATGATGTCTTCCGCTGATGTCAACCTCCAGACCCGTCGGAACCAATATGGCTCCACCTCTGAAGCCCCTCCCACTGATAAAACCACTAACGCTCATCCCACTGATCAAGCGTTACGTATCCCTCCCCCTCTGGTAGATGGCGCTTCCAAAGCAGCTCATTTCCCACTTCGCCGTATCAACAACAACCCCAATGCGCGCGCTGCGTCAAACTACAACATTGTAGACGACCTAGCCCAATCTCCCACAGCCATGTCTGTGTTAGAAGTCTTGAAGAACTTCCCTTCCCATTGCAAGACTTTACTAACAGCCATTGGGGCTACTGACCCAAATGATTCGAATTTGATGGCATTTGATTTGGACCAGTCCGAACCACGCCTGCCTTCCACCTTAGCATTCCAAGTTTCTGTTTCCGTCCGGAATCTTGTCATCCATCGATGCATCATCGATGAGGGTGCCTCCACATGCGTTATGTCTACATTCATATGGCAGAAGTTGGGATCCCCTACCCTCCAGCAGTCCACCACTGCGTTACGCGCCTACGACGGTCGTTTGGCTCAGCCCCAAGGTCTCCTCGCCAATGTCCCTGTCCAGTTAGGTGGTAAAACCGTCCTCATCGATATCGAGGTCATCAACGCCCAGCTTGATTACAACCTCTTACTCGGTCACAGCTACATGTATGCTATGCGGGCGGTCGCTTCCTCTGTCTTTCGTACCATGATGTTCCCCCATGATGGACGCGTGGTTAAGATCGACCAACTCACTTACTATGATCCAAATGCTCCTGCTGCACCCGAAAATGTTCTCCCCATGGTTGAACAACCGGTCAGTAGCGCTGCTACCTCATTTGTGTCCTCTTTGGGACCTGGAGTTTACTCAGACCCGCCGATGACATCCACCTTCCAATCCATTCCACCCCCGTCATCTACGCCCGAAGTGCCTGACTTATGTACCCTCTCCCACGATAACCAAACAACTACCAATCAGCCACCCTTGTTTCCTAAACCACCACTGGTACCTAGCCACATTGGTGTTACACCTATCCATACAATCCCCTTCCTAGTCCCTCCATTGGGAGTAGTAAGCGCCCCGGTTATGGCTACCCTTAGCCTCCCTGGGCTAACCTTGGGATTACCCGTCTGGTATCTTTCGCCTCCCGTTCCCCCGCCGACACCAAGCGTCATCCTCCAACTGGTGCAACCCATGGCTACTACCACTCAGCCACCCCCCGGTGTCTCTACCCCTTCGTCCTCCACGACTCCTTCCCCTACTCCCAAACCCACTGGGGGTAGAGGTCCCCAACCTTACACTGCTGTACCACCTCCCAAGACAGTCAAAAACCCCCCAGTATTTCGTGCTCCTCCCAAATGCTCATTGTACGATGAGTTAGGCCATGTGACTCATCAGTGTCCACAGTTACCAGCATTACAGAAGCACATGCAGATGCTCGACGATAACCCCAACATCCCGATTGTCGAACTAAACCCCACCCCCAAGCCTAAAGATAAATCCCTGCGTACCAACCACCCCTGTGCTATATGTGGTTTTTACGGGCACTACTCACATCATTGTCCCGATCTCCTAGATTACAGAGCGGCTCTCTATGAGATGAACAATCTGGATCTTGAGACGGCACCAACCACTATTGAGGAGATTCACCCCCCGATCTCACCCCCATCCGGGGAGGTCAACACCATTTACATGATCTCTTCCACTACCATTCCCACGTCAACCGATTTGATGGCCCAAACTTTTCGTACTGATGAGGAGATTCTTGAGGCACTTACTGCCCCGGAGTATCCTTGGGATGACATGCACCATTGTTCGTATTTCCTCCCAGAAGCATCTTCCTCTAGCACCGCTACCCAATTTGCGGTTGAATCCAAAGACTTCCTTCCCACCAAGGTCGACTGGTTCAAGGACCCTATTCCTGCTCCTGACGCCTTTGAGGAGGGTAACATGGCTAACATCTCACCTGTCATCCAAATTGACATCGCTGCCCCCGGGAGTGCCCCTGAACTCATCACTTTAGGAGCCTTCTGCAGTAAGCAAGAGATTGAGGAATACACTAACCTCTTCAGAGAGTTCTGTGATGTCTTTGCCTGGTCCTATACCGAAATGCCCGGTATTGAACCCGCCATTATAGAACACCACATTGACACATGGCCTGATGTACCCCCCATTCGTCAGAAACAGCGTCCCATTCCTCCCTCAAAATCCCCAGCTGTTGTTGAGACCCCTGAACTCATCACTTTAGGAGCCTCCTGCAGCGAGCAGGAGATTGAGGACTACAAACAACTCTTCCATGAATTCCGTGATATCTTTACCTCCCCACTCGAGCAACGTCTGCTATCCCTCGAACAAGCCGATGAAGACCATCGTGCCACTCTCCAGACCATTGAAGCTGCCAAGAACCACTCCAAAGCTGGTTACGACAAACATGTACACCCTCGAACTTTCCACGAAGGGGACCTCGTCCTCGCCTACGACCAAGCCCATGACAAAACCGGTAAAGGGAAGTTCGAATCCATGTGGCAAGGCCCTTACATCGTGCAGACTTGTCTTGGCAAGGGGGCATACATCTTAGCCGAATCCGAAGGTCACCCTTTGTGCAACCCGTGTAACGGGTTGTACCTTAAACACTTTTATCCCTAAATAACTCGCGGCCCCACTGGTCCGCATTGTACAGTTTGCTCTCTTTTTTGTTTTTCACATTTTTTACCGCGATCTTACATTCCTCATTTTTTGCATGACCACAGATGGACCATTTTCCACCTCACTATACTGGCTTCGCCAATGGAGCAAGCCGCTGGTCTCCCAACCTGGCTTCTGCAGTGTGGGTCCTATATTCCCCTTCCCATGAAATGATTCACCTCGACGGAATCTGTATAGGTGCTGCTACCAATAACCAGGCGGAGTATGATGCTGTGACCGGTCTCCTGACTGCTGCCCTCCAGATGGGCATACGTCACCTCCATGTGTTCCTTGACTCCCAGTTGCTTGTCTCCCAGCTCAACAACTACTATCAGGTGCGTGATCCCTGCCTCTTTAGAAAATTCCTGCGCACAAAACAACTCAGTCGACAGTTTGAATCCATCACATTCACCCATGTCCCAAGAGCTCAAAATAGTGTCGCAGACCAAATGGCCAACAACATTCTAGATTGGCACATCAATCATGCCATGTAAAAAACCTCCATCATGCACTGCATCTCATAAAAATATATAAAAACCCAAAAAGATTGCAAGGGGCATCCACGTGCATATCATCACATCGCGTGTTCCTCCTTGGAACGCGTGGTACCAGACCGCGTATCCAGCTGAGAAACATGTGGTACCCAACCGTGTGGTTCTCCGCGAAACTCGCGGTCGCCAACTGCGGTTTCGTCCACCTAACCCGCGGTCCACCCCATGTGGACCGTACAAATAACCCTGGGACCCACTACCCAACCCCCGACCCTAAAAAACATGCAGGTATGAGTTTGACGGAATACCTGTATCTCCCGAATCTGAAATCAGTTGGTCGGATCGTCCAGAAATGCCACCTCAGCTCTGGTCCACTCTGATCACAAGTCAATGTCAAATAGTACAAATGACACATGTCATGTTAGACCCACTCATTATTTATAGTCAATTGACTTTTTCTTGTTTTGGCCATTCTGAACCCATACGGAGTCCGTTTCTCGAACCATTTCCACCATTGGAATCAGCACGACGAGACCGTCATGATGGTCACCTCGTTGCATTATTTTTTCCCCATCATTTTTTACACATTTTTCAGACGCCACTAGTCACCTCGGTTTGCGTGCTGCATTGGCCGTTCTTCGTTTTTTCGCATATTTTATATCATCGGATTCATTTTTCTGAGCTGGTGATGATGCTTGAGATCATTTCTCTCTCTCACCCCCATATTTTTTGGGTCTTTTTCCAAAACACCTCCACTCACCTCGGTTTACGTGCCACATCGGTCGTTATCCATTTTTGACACTCTTTATATCGCCGGATTCATTTTTTCGAGCTCGTGATGACGCTTGAGATCATTTCTCACTCTCACCTGGTACAGTTTCAACATTGTGTCCCAACACCTTGCTGCCTCAGTTTATGCCCCACATCGGCCGCCATTGGATTGTTCCACACATTTACATGAGCCATCCACTCCTGTCATACTGCAAATGTTTCCTTATTTTGCCACCATTTCATTCACCCCGCAAGGAGGCCCATCAGTGTTCCCCCCCCACCCTTGTTCTTGGTCATCACACATGTTCCTCGATTGAACACTTCCTCCTTTCCTGGCCATTCCTTTTGTTCGGTATAATTTTATCCCTTTTTCGGGCCGGACAAGTCCTTTACGAAAAAGGCACTTAGGGAGTTTCTGTTAAGCTCTTTTCTGACTCCTAAAACAATGAAAAGATCGCCGAGCAATCTTGCTTCCTTTCATGCTCGTTAAAGTACCTGAAAGGGCATCTATCTGGTATAAGTTTACCCCTTTTCTGGACCTGGTAGACTAATTACGAAAAAGGAATACTCTAGTCACACCAGCTAGAAGAGTTCTTCATTGTATCCTTTTATGCTTCTTTGGGCATTGGAGACTAAACAGAAAAAGCAACCCCCTGGAGTCTTCTTATTTGCTTTCAGACTCTCTAAAATTGAAAGCAACCATGAGCACGAACTGTCCTGGGCTCGTAAAATCCACACGACAGTACCATTCCATTACTTCAGAGTCTTCTTATCGCTTTCAGACTCCTTAAAATTGAAAGCAACCACGAGCATGAACTGTCCCGGGCTCGTAAAATCCACACGACAGTACCATTTTACACACACTTCTTCTAGTTCCTTAACCCATGAAGAAGTCATCCCGTGCCTCCAGGCACTATGAGTCGTCTTGGCAGCACCCCCAATTAGGTCGCCTTTGTTCAGAGTATTCTGCAGTCTCCTTCCATTGTACCCCAGCTTGAGTCTCCCTCAGCCCAGTCACCATCCCAGATCCAATACAGCTATGATCCCTTTCCCCTCAGTCAGTTTCATATGCTGCCTGATCACTCCCATTATCATACTCTGAACAAAGGAAGTTTGAGTCCACCCACTTTACTTGCCCAGTTATTCCCTCCCAGTTTGGTCAGTCCCACCATCAGTACTATCACATTTTGGTTCTCCACCTCACGCTCCTGTCAAGGAAACATCATTGCCTTGATAGTTGCAGGTCTCCCTCTGTCGACGACAACCCCTCTGTTCCAGAGGATAGGCCCAGGGGTCCCTATGCCTTGGACTTATCACCATCTGTGGTAAGTGCCTACGGACCATTCTGAGAGGAGTCATCATTGCCTCTCCGAGTGGTTGTTTCTCACATGCTCGACTTCAGCACCTTGATCGCATCGTCGAGAATCGCGTAGGGTTACATTCCTTCAGTTTTTAGTCGAAGACCCCGGATTTCCCCCGACTCTAGCACATTGGTGAGTCACTTCAGAACAACCAGTTATATGTTCCCGTGGATGTCCGGGCTGCGTTGGCGATTGTATTCGGAAGCCATCCAGTTACATGCTTCCTTGAGTACCCAGTTCAGTCCCAGATCAGTTCCAGTTCAGTGTACCATTGAGAGTATGACCCTTGTCACTCTGGTCCAGCAGCCCATCAGTTCCTTTGGTTCCACATTCAGTAGCACTGTTGTCATTCCAGTGTATCAGTTCTTCATCTCAGACATGGTCAGCCCAGCAGTATGTCCCATATTTGTGTCCCCTCTGGACCCTTATGATGTACACAGTGGTTCTCTATGTATCTTACAGGTCCCCCTTTTTCGGGCCTCACAGTTCTTTTTATGTATCTTGATACGAGCATGGGTATGCCCGCCTCGTCCATATATTGAGATTATTCCTCAGTCAGTATTTGAGGTCATGTATATGTCAGGTCCCCATTTTTTGGACCCCATTGTTATTATTATGTTATATCCTGATACGAGCATGGGAATGCCCGCCTCGTCCATATGATCAGATGATTCCTCATCCATTTTTGAGGTTATGTACTTTTAGTTCTTGCAGTTTGTTCGGGATTGTTGTTCCGGGATTCAATTTGTTTCCTCTCTTCTCTCCACACCCTAGGAAAACCATACATGACTTATGATGTCCATCGGCCATAAGATGAGCTCCTGCCCTCGCACATCAGGGGGCAATCTGTTAACACCCAAAAAGTGTTCACTACCTTATCTACCTCATTACATGGCTCATTTGTCCATTTTCCTACCATATTTCCCTTAAAAACCCTAAAAATCCTACTAAAAAGCCTCCAAAAGGCCTAAAATGCCTCCAAAAGGCCACAAAACCATCAAAAAAACCTCAAAAAGGCTAAAAAACCCCATTTTCCTCCAAAAATAGCAAAATCCCTATAAAAAGGGAATAAAAAATATAAAATAATGAGGAAAAGGAGGAAAAAACCCTATACAGCTGCCTTAAACCATATGGTTCCCAAAATCATGGGTCAGCACTCCACCACCAAAAAACTATAAATAGGTGATAGAGATCCCTTATTTCATATGCACAATCAAGTATACCCTTACTCTGCCAAAATCTCTCTTGAAACCCTGGCTCACCATTGAGCCACTTTCACCTTGAGAGCCCCTTTTGGCCCATTTCCACCATTGGAGAAAGAGAAGGAGCACATTGGAGCTTGGAGCAACCCTCTTGGACATTGCAAGAGCTTCATCAACCTCCACATTGGAGGTAATATCAATACAAAAACTATTATTTATCTTTTGTTCTTTATGTTTTATGCATGTGTTTTAGATTAATTTTTATTTCTGTTTTAGTTTAATAATTTACATTTACTGAACTGCTACTAAGGAGTCCATTCTCCTTAGTAGGTGCTCATTTGCACAAGCTAGGGGTAAAACCCTAGCTACACTAATAAGGAGACTTGAGAAGAGGTCTAAGAATATTTGAAAAGATTTGAAGAGAAAGAAAGAGAAGCACAGTTGATAGGACATAAAATGACAGTTGAAGAAGCTCAAAGTATGGACATTGATGAAGTTGAGCGGGGCCCAGACCAAAAGAGGTATAGAAAAAAAACTGAGGGAGAAGAACAAGCATTGGTAGAAGTGCCATATTTAGTTCAAATGCCAAGAGAAATCACTGAACTGATAAAGAAACCAATGCTCCCAAGAGGACCTCCCATCAAATATACCAACTATCCATCTATAGAGTTCACAATCCCTCATAAGATACAGGGATCATCCTCAGCAGATTGAGTACTCATGAAAACAAACATCCAGTTTGGTTACATGAACATCAGAGAGAAAGGATTAAGAATGGTAAAAGAAATGAGACAAGAGATTCCAATTGTAGAAAGAAGACTAATATCGATTGTTGATCATGAACCATATACTTTTAGGTTTTCCATACTTGAACCTAAAGTATCCAGACCTGTAAAATTGAGTGATTGGAGGTCAGAAGAGCATACTATCAACTTCAAATAATTTGGAAAGTTGGACAAACTAGACTTCTACAAATAGGCTAGTGACATGATTTGTACATAAATAGTCAAATTAGAAAAGGAGGAGAAGAAGCTTAGGATAGCTGTAGAGAAATTTGAGAAAGTTTATAAAATGGAGAAATGGACAACCAAGACTAAGCAAATTACTATAAATTCACTGGAGGAAAATCTAGTGGCATTATCAGCCGATCCATTAGATGGATCTCAAATAGAATCACTCATTGAAAAGAAAGATAATTTGATAGCCACTTCAAGGAAGAAATTGAAAATTCCTTCAACATATCCATTTCAAACTAAAGAGCTGAAGTAGGTTCACACAAAGAAAGAGAAAGTCTATGCTAGTATGATATAATACCAAAAATTGCATGAAGAAAGGGGAAGAATATTGATGACCTACGTTGGCAGATAGCCAACATGAAACTAGAAAGGACTAGAATATCTAATGGAGAATATACTGAAGCATCAACCCTTGCAATCCCTGCACAGAGTCATCCTACAACAACAAATGCAGTAGAATCAACAGGTGAGAAGCCAATTATCCCTCCAGAAGCCATAGACATAGATAATATGGAGGAATACCAAGAAAATCAGAGGTCAAGCCCTCATCCCATTCAAGAGGAAAATGACCAAAGTGGCAAGCTCGAAGAATTTGAAAAGGAGCTCGAAATAAAGGACATAAGAATCCTAGAACTAGAAAATGAAGTCAACACAAATGAGGATGATATAATAGATTTGGAGAAATAAATAGGAGAATTAAAAATCCAAATAACCTCACTGCAAATGAATGTCCAAGGAAAGCAACTTTTAAGGAGGATAACAGATAATGTTTGGGAAAAAAATATTGAATCGTTCATACAGAAATGGGATTATTTTGAGGTAATTTAGGATGAATTAGAGATGGAAATAGAAGCTAATGGAGAAGTGAAATCAGTAGAAAAAAAGTTGGGAAACATGCCTAAACAAGCAACTAAAGTAATAGATTATTTGAACAGTCGAAGTAAAAGGTAGTTGGCTGAGAAGGGAATTGATAATAGAACACAAATCATCAAGATATCTAGGTCCATGATAATGAACCAAATATACGTGCTTAAAATGAAAGACAATGTTAAATAGTTGAAATATGAAATAAGTAGCTTCAAAGCTTTACTAAGTGATGTGTTAAGTCTAGGAATGCCTTCCCCATGAGATGGAAATGGAGACTCCTATCCCAAGGATAACTATAAATAACATCTATACCAGAAGAAGGAATAGATTCCCCCAGAACCCTTGGAAGGAAACATTGAGGGGGATCAGGCAGTAGATAGACTCAATAGTTGTTTTGAAATCTAGGTGGTATTAAAAAATATTGGCAAGAGATTTGGACCAATCTCTTATGAAAAAACAACAAATGCATAAATCTCTTTGGAATCCATGAAGGATCACAAGCACCCATTGGGGAAGGTGTGGCAGATGGTTATACAGTATCAAAAACATGTACTACCACCTAGGATATCAACAAGGCAACCTTCAGGCCAATATTCTTTAGTAAAAAATCTAGTCAAGCAATAGGCCAACCATCAATATAGGTGCCAGGGAAATTTGCTAATCAACCACCACCAATTTCTTTCATGCCATCTTCAGGACCAACCAATGTACACATGATGTATCAAATGAATCAAGCAGGTATTCCTTAAGTAAGGCCAATGGGGAAGTATCCTAATCAGCCAAATATCTACACGAGAGGGAAAAATAAGACTACCAACAAAAGAAATTGAAGATGCTAGTTTCAGTGAGGAATTTTGAAAGGAAGACATAAAAGTCAAGTTTGTAAAAAGTAAATCAAGTCTTTTTACAATTCAGTTAGAATGTAAAAATTGATTTCAGTTACAAAAATACTCTATATAATGTAACTTGTATTTAGTCTAAAAGGCTGGCAATTTTAGAATAGAAAGTCTCTATCTAGTTTTGTAGAGTCGATGGTCATAGTTTTCCATATAATATTCTTTGTATGAGTTGTCCCTTTGTCATGTAAATCCATTGTTACTTCATCTATGTGTGTATGCAAAGATTCATGAGATAAATATAAGTTTGATGCAACAATTTTTGTTCCATTTGTAAAGTTAGTCACAGCAGATCTAATGAACAAATAAATCAGTCACAACAGATGAACAAGAAAATATGGTGCAAAACTGTGCAAAACATGCAGCAGTGCTCTCTATCCCAGAAAGGGTGAATGAATTACAATACAAACTGTTACAATGAACAGAGCAATTCGAATTGCCTAAGGAGGTCATTCGAATCACTGAATGGAGTAGCTTGACTCAATCTAGGAGTCCTCATCAATCATCGGTGTTGCTCATCAATCACAACAACCAGTCATCCAGGTGTCAAGCTGAGTCTAACTGATCATAATAAATGTAACTGAAGTGTGTAGCACTGATATAGGATCTGGAGGCTCAGTGGGGGCGCATGGGAGGCTAACTGGAGTCAGAGCAAGTCACCTAATCGAACTGGAGGTCAATCGGAGGTGAAACAGTCAGTCAGGAGTGAAATCGGAGTGAAATCAATCAGAATCGGAGCTAACTGAATGTAACTGGAGTGAATCTGCAGTGGTAGGTGAACAAGTGCGCCCTTCTCTGTCAGTAGGTGAGAAGAGGGCGCCTTTCAGCTAAGGAGGGCTAAAACTCTGTGGAAAGTGGCTCCCGGGTGCTAGAAGAAGGTGGATAAGGTGCTGGAGGCATCAAACTGGTGACTGGACTGCATATCCTGAAATAGATCATGCAAGATCCTGAAGTAGATATGTATCCCGAAATAGATGATCTTGAAATAGATATGTATCCCGAAATAGATGATGGATATCCGAACACCCCCCCTCAAGCTAGACTATGATGTGCCAACTAAAATAATGTGGGGCCCTGGTAACTAAGACCAAAGGTCACCCCAATACAATAATCCAAAAAATGCTGAAAAATAAACTAAGTGAGGAAAGAGGGAAAACCCAGTGGGAAGAAAGCCCCCCCTCAAGTCTAAAGCATAATAATGAATCAATCTGTCTCCACCATGATGGAACTCACCCCCAACAGTGAACGGAGGTAAGAGAACTTCTTCTCAGTGAAGCTCTTGGTGAAGATGTCTGCAATTTGCTCATCAGTAGGGCAATATTGCAGAATGATGGTGCGGTCATGCACCAACTGTCGAATGTAATGCATATGAATCTCAATGTGCTTGGTCCTCTGCCGCTGAACTGGATCTGTGGAGATCTTGATAGCACTTTGATTGTCACAAAATAGGACAGTCGAAGTAGTGCCACCAAAACCAAACTCGGAAAGAATACCCTGCAACCAAACTGCCTGAATGCAGGCATTGACTGCCCCTCGATACTCTGCCTCTGCTGAAGAAAGTGCAATGGCTGCTTGCTTTTTGCTGGACCAGCAAATAGCACCATGACCAATCATGAAAACATAACCGGAAGTGGACTTCCGATCAATGCTATCACCTGCCCAATCTGAATCAGTAAAACCAATGAAATCTAGCTCAGAATCTGCAGCATAATGTATGCCAAACTGTCTCGTACCTTGCACATACTGCAAGATCCGCTTGGCTGCTCACCAATGAAGCTCATGTGGCTGCTGCATATATCTTGACACGGCACTCATGGCATATGAGATATCAGGCCGTGAATGTGTCAAATAAAGTAGTGAACCAATCAACTGTCGATACATACTGCAATCTGCAAGCGGTGTGGAATCTCCCTCCTCAAGACTGATTCCTGAGAGGAATGGGAATGGGGCTGCCTTACATTCAGCCATATTAAACTTCAATAACAGGTCGGAAGCATATTTTTGCTGAGATATAGTGATCCCATCGAAATTTTGAGCTATCTCCAAGCCCAAAAAGTGACTCAGCAAGCCCAAATCGCTCATGTCAAAAGCTAGATTTAAGGCAGTTTTTAGCTTGTTTATTGAAGTAAGTGTGCTACCAGTAATAAGCAGATCATCAACATAAAGTACAATAACCAACAAATTACCTTTAACTCGCTGAATATAGACATTCGGATCAGATTTGCATCTTTGGAAATTCTGAGAAAGAAGGAAGGAGTCCATCTTTGCGTACCAAGCTCTTGGGGCCTGTTTTAACCCGTACAAAGACTTCTTCAATCTACAAACCAATGATGGATCTGAGGTATAACCCTCTGGCTGCTGCATATAGACCTCTTCAGCAAGGTCTCCATGTAAAAATGCACTCTTCACATCCATGTGATGCACCTCCCAGTTCTTGGATGCGGCAATAGCTAAAACAAGGCGGATGGAATCCATCTTTGCAACCGGTGCAAAGGTCTCTGTGTAGTCCACTCCTTGGACTTGGGAAAAACCTTTTGCCACCAACCTTGCTTTATATTTGCTGATAGTGCCATCAGCAGCAACTTTAGTACGGTAGACCCATTTACACTTCACTAATTTTCTTCCAGGTGGAAGAGAAACTAGCTCCCATGTATTGTTCTTTTGAAGAGAACTGTACTCTTCATCCATGGCATCTTTCCATCTCGGATCTCGATGGGATGAATAATATGATTGGGGATCTGAACCAGCCATCAAATAACAAATCTCAGGAAGAAATGGATCAGCAATAGAAAGAGCCATACCTGCCCTTTGAAAGTCTCCTCTTGTTCGTCTCGGATCAGCAGGATTTCCAAGATTCGAACCAGCAGATTGTAGAGTATTTTGGGCCCACTTTGGTAACTGAGGGGGATCTGAATGGTCGGATTCCGAACCTGATATGTCATGATCATCATATGCTGCTACAATATCAGAAATATCAGAACTCATACCTTCATTATCGCTGCTCGAATCTTCTTCTGGTGAAGGCGGTGAATCGGTAGTTTTCTCCTCAACTAGTTGCAATTCTTGAAGCGGTTCTTCAAACTGCACACTACGCTCTATGAATATCTTTTTAGATCTGATATCCATGAGTTTATATGCTTTTGATTCTTCCCCATATCCTATCAATATGCACTCGATACTTTGTGGATCCAAAGCTCGTCTCTTCTCAGAAGGAATTCTAGCCCATGCAGTAGAGCCAAAAACTCTCAAATTTGACACATCCGGTTTGTGACCAAAGAATGCTTCGAAAGGAGTCATACCTTTCACGGATGAATGTGGAACACGGTTCTGTATATATGCAGCAACATTGATTGCTTCAGCCCAAAGATTTGCAGCCAAACCTTTTGATTCAATCATGCATGTAGCCATCTCTTTCAGTGACCGGTTTTTCCTTTCCGCTACACCGTTCTGCTGGGGTGTGTAGGGAACTGTATGTTGGATCTTGATTCCGCTTTGGGCACAAAGTTGCAGCAACTCGGACTTGATATATTCCCCACCATTATCAGATCTAAGAGCTTTGATCTTGCTCTCAGTGGTGGTCTCAACAGAAGCCTTAAAATCCTTGAATTTTCCAAGCACTTCTGACTTGTTTTTGAGAAAGAATACCCATGTAAAGCGAGAATAATCATCAATAAATGTCAAAACATACCTTGAACCATTTAATGACATATGGGGCAGCGGACCGCTGATATCAGAATGGATCAATCCCAAAATAGTAGAGGCTCTGCTAGCCTTGCCGCGGTCGAATCTGTGCTCGGGGTGCTTCCCAATAATGCAACCGGAGCATATTCCCTTCGAGGAACGGAGTTGTGGAATCCCATCAACCATGGATTTATTTGATAGCAGCAGCAAATACTTATAATTTAGATGTCCAAATCTTTCATGCCAAAGCCTACTAACCTCATTACCATGTGTGCGAAGAGCAGTGGGCTTTGCAAGCGGAATAAAGTGCGAAAACTCATAACATTTAGCAGTGTGGTTTGCCTTTCCAACCGCAACTAGTCTTCCACTTTTGATATCAGAAATTTCAACTGTATTAGGGCTGAATGTGACTTTCTTTGGATCACCAGTATGTGTCATTTGATACACAGAAAGGAGATTCGAAGCTAAGGAAGGCACATAGAGAACATTCTGAAAGCATCCATGATCTACATGAATCGTACCTTTGCCCTTTGAAGAAATTTTTGAGTCATCTCCCAAATGGATGGGGATGGAGCTGTTTGGATCGAATGAGGAAAAAGAATCAATATTTGCAGCCATATGATTTGATGCACCCGAATCTATCAAGAGAGTGGGCTTCGAAACCGTTGCCATGAGTGCTTGTCCTCTTTCATGATCGTCATTCCGATCCTTCTTCCTTGCACCGTCAGGAAGGGTTATGTTGTTCTTTTCCAAAAGGAGGGCCATTTGATCTATAGTCTTCTTCATACATGAACTTTCGGGATGAAAGCCACGGTTACAATAAGTACATTTATATTTTTGGTTACCTTCTTTGCCCTTTTGCTTGGATTTCGAACTGGATGGTGCATCCGTTTGCTTGCCTTTGTCTTTTTGCTTGTGAGGCTCGAATTTGGGCTTCTCCTTCTTTAGCTTTCCTTTACCATTCGAAATCTTGGGTCCTTGAACAAATAGGGCTGAATCTTTGGAGCTTATGGACCCCATTTGAATCAACTTGTCATGCTCTTTCGTAACGGACTCAATGAAGGCATTCAAGGTAGGCATCTTCCAATTCGGGGTAGTTAGCCGACCGGAATTGAAAGTGGAGACAAATACCGAATAATCTTTCCCAAGCTTGCTTAGAATGGAGAGGATCAACTGTTTATCCTCTTTGATAACACCACTGTTCTTCAATTGCAAGTTCAAGTTCTTGAATTTAGTGAAGAATTCATTGATGCTCTCGAAATTCTCAGGATTAAGGCCAATCAATTCATTCTCTAATTGAAAAGCCCTAAGCTCATCCTGCTTGCCGAATAGTGTCTCAAGTTGCTCCCATATGGCCTTTGGAGTCTTCAATCCGCTGAGATGGAAGTGAAGATCTTTGGAGATGGAGAGACAAAGAAGACCGTAAGCTTCATCAAGCTTATTGTAGTGTTTGGTTCTTTCTGCCACATTGTTTGGCTCCAATTCAAGACCAAGAGTGACTCGGTAGTATCCTTTTGAACGTAATATGATCTCCATATCATCTTTCCAATCAAAATAATTGAATGGGGTGAGGATAGGCTTTGAAGAAGAGTATTCCATTGCTAGGAGCGAGTCAAATGATGAAGAAGAAGCTTGCATGCAGACTATAGCGAATGGAGATGCTGTAGGGAAGCTTGCATGCAGAATGTAGCGAGTGCACTTGGAGGAGATAATTAACCTACAAATCACATAAGAACAATCACAATAAGGTCGAACAATCCACCCTTTGAGAGTTGCATCACACCTGGGATTGGATTTCAAGCAATGTTGAATAGGTCCAATGTATCAGATCCAGGAATTATGTGGTAACTCAAGCTTCTGGAGTGGTATTGGAGTATTTTTCAAGCTTTGCATGCACAGGAGCGAATGCCCTTGAGATATCTCATGCCAAACTTTTTGCAATTTTTAGCAATTCAGTCAAATCTTCTTGTATAAACACCTGTAGAAAAGAGATCTTGTTCCTGCAATGGCTCTGATACCATGTAAAGTTAGTCACAGCAGATCTAATGAACAAATAAATCAGTCACAACAGATGAACAAGAAAATATGGTGCAAAACTGTGCAAAACATGCAGCAGTGCTCTCTATCCCAGAAAGGGTGAATGAATTACAATACAAACTGTTACAATGAACAGAGCAATTCGAATTGCCTAAGGAGGTCATTCGAATCACTGAATGGAGTAGCTTGACTCAATCTAGGAGTCCTCATCAATCATCGGTGTTGCTCATCAATCACAACAACCAGTCATCCAGGTGTCAAGCTGAGTCTAACTGATCATAATAAATGTAACTGAAGTGTGTAGCACTGATATAGGATCTGGAGGCTCAGTGGGGGCGCATGGGAGGCTAACTGGAGTCAGAGCAAGTCACCTAATCGAACTGGAGGTCAATCGGAGGTGAAACAGTCAGTCAGGAGTGAAATCGGAGTGAAATCAATCAGAATCGGAGCTAACTGAATGTAACTGGAGTGAATCTGCAGTGGTAGGTGAACAAGTGCGCCCTTCTCTGTCAGTAGGTGAGAAGAGGGCGCCTTTCAGCTAAGGAGGGCTAAAACTCTGTGGAAAGTGGCTCCCGGGTGCTAGAAGAAGGTGGATAAGGTGCTGGAGGCATCAAACTGGTGACTGGATTGCATATCCTGAAATAGATCATGCAAGATCCTGAAGTAGATATGTATCCCGAAATAGATGATCTTGAAATAGATATGTATCCCGAAATAGATGATGGATATCCGAACACCATTATGGTGTCGATGATGCTTGTGGTGATTGAAAATTAAAGGTTATATCAGATATTCTTAAATTGTTTTTTCCTCTGTTATTACTTTTAAAGAATTTGTGTTTGTTAAATAGTACAAGGAGTTTCCTATATGTATTGCACACATGAATTTCATGTTGCATTCCTTTATTTCTCATGTTTTCTTTTCAATTGTGTAAGAACTACTGAATTCCTCATCCTGAGGCTCAGTATGTTCATGTCAGCTTGGATTTACAAAATTTGTCTCTGCAGGCACTTCTTGAATAACCCTAGCATTTCATATGTTAAATTCTCCATCATCTTTTCATATATTCTGTGAAAAATCTATAAATTTCCTCTGCAATTTCATCTTTACAATTGCTAAAGCTTTCCATAAACTTTGTCATTAAAATGAGTCTCAAGAACGAAATCAAAATACATTTTACACCAGATATAGCTCTAGTATCGATAAAATTTGAGCTTTTATCATGCTTGGGCATATGCTATTTCAACCTAGTCTACCTCTGGGACTAGTAGAATCCATATAGATATGAATTTATTTATGTTGATTGCATACATTTTTGAAAAGGGATTGGGTAAGAATTCCTCCATCCATATTTTAATATTACAAATTGATATTCATGTGATTTTTAAATGCATTTAATTTAATGATTCCCCACCCGGTATGTGTGGAATGGTGTGGTAGAGGTAGAAATACTTAGATATATATGAATTGTTTAAAAATATAGAATGAATTCACTTGAAATAAAATCACATGCAACATAATTTTGAATAATTGTGCATTTAGTTAATAGAGTGCCAAGAGGGCAAATTCACATCCAAAGAAAGGATGTATTTGAGATCTTCTCAAATACAAACAGAATTTTAGCATTTTCATTCTTCCATCTTGGTACTTCACACTCACAACTAATATAATAATACTAAATTGGTATGAAACTTCAGTGACATTTAAAATGCAATATAATATATATATGTCTCACACACATGAACATTTTATACCACAAACTTCATAAATGTTAAACCACATACCTCATAAATGTTAACAATTTAAGTAACCCCAAAAACTAAAATTAGCATATTACAACTCCATTACAGGAAACACTAAAATGTGAATGATTTCACTAAAATCTTTTAAATATGTATTTCAATTGAAGATTTACAATTTTTTGGAAAAAAAAACTTGAAAGTGGTCAACAAGACAAGATGGTCGCATGAAATTTAAAGACTATTTACTCTAAAATTTTAATGTAAAGTTAGTGGCTAAGTTAACATAAATATAAGCCAATTCTATATTAATTGCTTTTACATTAACAATGACCAATGCTCTCAATTACATTACATTAATATATTTTAGAAGTTAGTGTAGATCAAAATATTTCAACCTTCTAAACAATAAATGATTCCAACTAGTTTCAATTTAAAAAATAATATTGTGTCCCCATTTATAGTGGATATCCTTACAAATGTTGGAGAGTGAGCCATCACTAACTAGTAACATGTCTCTTCCACTTAGCTAGACTAGAAAGGACGAATAGACCACTGACAAAAAGGTTTCCATTAGAAGTTATAAGCTTGATTAAACACCATATTAGAGTAAATGAGTGGAATAGTTTGAAAGTTACACACATAGGACATGGATAACCAAAACCAATATTGTCATCAAAGGGTGTTCCTGGGCCCATGATTTAACCTAAGATATTCTAAGACGATAGGGAATTCTATTTTATATTTGTTTAGTATAATCTCATATTAAGCAAAATTCTTCTACTCATATTATGGAAAAATCTTCCAAGACTCCCTTGTTAATTTTTTAGAATTTACTTCAATCTGATCTAGGATCTTAACTGAGAGAACAACATGTACAACATATCTACAACATATCAATCATGGACACAATAATGCAAGCACACAAGAGATACCGAGTTTACTTGGGAAAAACCATAAAGGTGAAAAACCCCAATAACTTCCTTAGAGATAGATAGAGCAATGATACAACCCAAGCATAAGAGATAGACATCTCCTAGCAGCAGCTTCTCCTCCTCCACAAGTGCACCACTCTCCCGAGAGTGTGAGAGAGAATAGAATGATGAAATAGAGTGCCTGCCACACTCTATTTATACTTGACTTGACTTGCCTAATAACCTTTACTAGGTCGGCCTTAACTTAACCACATAACATAATGCTGACTGGGCCGACACCCAATAGGGTGGTCTAATAACCCTTTGACCCACATGGACGACCCCAAATAGGGTGGTCTAATAACCCTTTGACCCACATGACTTATACAGGGCCGAACCCAACAAGGTGGTCTAATAACCCATCAAGTATAAGTTACGACACTTACAATATAAATGACGACACTTCTGTATAGAGGAATAATAACATCTCTATAGGAATACAAACACTTCCGTATAGAGGAATAATACCATCTCTATAGGAGTACAATATACATATATGAAATACATTCCGAATTTACATATACATCAACACTCCCTCTTAACTAGGAAGGTATTTCTCGACATGAGTCTTCTAGCACAAGTCTTCTTCTCTGGATCATCATCAGTGAATATCGTCCTCGAATCATCGTCATTGTCACTGCTGCTGCTATCTCAATCAATCTCTGAATCTACTCGTCATAGGAAGTTCTACAGAGCCAGTCCTTTTTCATACTAGATGTAGGCCCTCCACCTGCAGGTCTTCATCATCACTGGCCATACTATGGAATCCTCAGGACTTATTACGTGCGTCACAAAACCTTAAAAGAGTCTCTTGACTAGCAAGAACCCTAAAGAGCATCTGAGGCCTTTTTCATCCTGTCCAGATCTCGAGGACTTATTACATGTGATTGTCACAAAACCTTAAAAGAGTGTCCCAGGAACATTTATGTGCATAACACGACTGGCAAGAACTCTAAAGAGCATCCCAGGAACATTTATGTGCCTAAGCACAACCGACAAGATCTCCAGGACTGATTACATGTGACCTCTGCTACAAACCCTCGAAAGAGCATCCCAGGACTTATTATGGGCACACATCCCAACCTATTAGATCTCCCAGGTCTTACATGTAGCAGCCCACGACAAACCCTCGAAAGAGCATCCCAGGACTTATTACGGGCACACAGCCCAACTTATTGGATCTCCCAGGTCTTACATGTGGCACACTATCACAAACCCTCGAAAGAGAATCCCAGGAATTATTACGGGCACACAACCCAACCTATCGGATATCCCAGGTCTTACTATGATACACAGTGCTAGTCCTTTTTCATACTGGATGTGACCTAGAACAAATCTAGGATTTCCTTTGCACAAACTGTCCACGGCCACAGAGTATCAACCTGATACTCACCATACATCATCCTGATGTAGACATGATCATCCTAATCATCATCACTGCATCGTCCTGATGCAAGTCATCTGGAGCAACATCCTGAAGCTCATCATCCATGATCATCCTGATCATACAATGCATCTACCTAATGCATACCAAGTATCTACCTGATACATATCACCATACATGATCCACCTGATCATACAATGTATCCACCTAATACATACATAGATACATGATCCACACAATGTATCCACCTGATATATATCAACATACATGATCTACCTGATCATACATAATATCCACCTGATACAGATACAGATACATGGTCCAAGCATCCAACATGATGCATATACAAATACATATAAATGATCCAATTGATCATATCCAGCATCCAACATGATGCGTACATATACATATAAATGATCCAACTGATCATATCCAGCATCATCCTGATGCATATACATAGTAGTAACTGGATTATCGTCTTGATGCTCATCATCTAGCACTTACATCCACATCCATGTGAAGGATCCCCCTTCCACCATGCTAGGAATGGCTACAGCAAATGTCTCCATCACTTCTTCCTCGAAGTGTCGTCGATCTGAAGAACACCAAGCCTCTCTCTAAAGTACTCGAACTTCACTTTGGCTATTGGCTTCATCAATACAGCTGCAATCTGCTCATCCGTCACAACATACAGGGAACTTCACTACTCCTCTCTACACCATATCCCTGATATAGTGATATTTGATCTCTATGTGTTTTGACCTATCGTGGAACATCGGGTTCTCAGACAGCTTCACACAACTCTGGTTGTCACAAAATATACCAGTAGCCTCCAGCGGGTAGATCAAATAACTTAGACAGTAGCTTTCGAAGCTGTACTTCCTTTACAACTAGCCGAACAAGCTGCAACATACTCTCTTTCGGCTGTACTCATGCTATGCGGGACTGCTTCCTGCTAAACCAAGAGATCACAGCTGATCCCATACTGAAGCAGCACCAAGAAGTGCTCTTCCTATCTGCAGGATTGCCTTCCCAATCTGAATCAACATAACCCTGTAGGTTAAATTTTTGATTCGCATCATACTTGAGCCCATAATCAACTGTACCCTTTAGGTACCTCAGAATATGCTTTATAGCAACTAGGTGAACACTCCTTGGATCCATTAGGAACTGGCTCAATGTGTTCACCGCAAAGCAAGTATCTGGTCTCGTGTTCATTAGGTACATCAAGGATCCAATCATCTGATGATACAAAGTGATATCAACCGTCTCAGATGAAGCATCACATAGAAGCTTCAGGTTTGATGCCATAGGTGTGGCCATGGCCTTCAATTCCATCATCCTGAACCTCTTCAGGATCTCTACTGCATACTTCCCTTGTCCAAGGAATATTCCATCTACACTCTGCCACACCTCCATACCTAGAAAATAGTGCATCATCCACAAGTTCTTCATCTTGAACTCAGCAACAAGCTTCCGCTGCGTGTCGGTAATCAATCTATCTTCACCTGTAATAAACAGGTCATCCATATACAAAAGTAGTATCACTAGATTGCCTTCCTCAACCTTGTAGTAAAGGTTGGATTCCACTTTACTCTTGGTAAAGCCCAAACTGGATAGAAAGCTGTCTATCCTACCATACCGAGTTCTGCACATATATGACTTCCCGTCATGTGTCTCAAAACCAAGTGGCTGCTCCACATACACTTCCTCCTGAACTACACTATTGAAGAAAGTTGTCTTGACATCCATCTGGTGTATCTTCCATTTCATCACTGTAGCTAGAGCAAGTATTGATCTGATGGAAGTGTGCCTGGCTATAGGTGTAGAAGTCTCTTCATACTTAATCCCTCTTTCTGGGAGAAGCCACGAGCTACAAACCTCACTTTGTATTTCTCCATGCTACCATCTGTAGCATGCTTGATTTTATAGATCCATTTGGAAGTCACAACAGACTTCCCTTCAGGTCTTGGGACTGCATCCCAAACATCATTCTTCATGATCGACTGGTACTCCTCGATCATGGCATTCTTCCCGAATCCTAGGAACTTCAATATATTCAATAGATAACTTTGTTGCTGAAACAAATGTTGTAGTCCTTCTTTGTAGGAGCTCGTATACGATATTTCCTACAAAACAAGTTAAATTGCATGATTAGAAACTTCTCATAGTTTTCAGAACAAATTCTTACACATAAAGAAATATGCCATACAGTCATGCAATTATTTTAGCCAATGCTTCAATAAAACATTCATCCATATCCTGTAACTTTCTAGATGCCTTCCAATCTCTACCAGAACATTGTTAAGAGTTTGCACTACTCCCAACATGTCAGCAAAGAGGTTTCATTCTAGATAAGTAGCAATGGAATGTTGTACAGTGCCATAGGCCACTTACCCATCACATGCATATTAGTAGTATATTGTTCATTAATGCAATTATTCTAATATGCATAATACACAACCTAAGTCTAGGAACATAGGCATATACATCATTGAACAATATTATTTAAACAAACAAATATGTAAGAAATGACAATTCAAATACTTATCTTTGTTTGGTTGTTGGGGTGGACTCCCTCTGAATATTTGCGTCCTTGCAAAAACTACTGGAGTGTGCTCCCTCTTGATCTTTGCTTCCTGTATTACTTGTCCTTGAACTTATATCCATCCTCAATCACTATGCATGATTACAAGTATCATTATTGTGATATCCTCGAGATCTCATACATAATCATACATTTATTAGTATATTCTCAATACTATCAAAACACAATAATCTTAAGCATGTATAGTTATGATCATTTTGAACAGAAATAATAAGCATTAGTATTCAAGGACTCTTATGGTTAGTCATATCATAAATTAAAGTAAGAAACATAATATACCTAAACCCGTGATTACTCAAACCTATACTTTCATGACTCTTCTGGTTAGTCATATCATCAATTAAGGTAATAAACATAATATGCATACACCCATGTTTATTCAAACCTATGAATAATCATTATCAATCATGCCATGTATACTTATATAAGAGATCCTATCACAAGGTAGGATTCTAACTTGATATAGGAAAAACATACCTGGATTAGTATGTTAGCTAGTTATTTCTAACATACCCACATGATGTCTTCTTATTCTCTTCAATGACTTGTGCTAGTAACCTGCATCTCTCATAGGTTAACCATTATAGAACCAAGTTATACATACCTCGCAAATAGATCTTCTAAGTGATTCATGACAATGGATGAATCTTTTTCCTCCTTTCATCATGATCATATGTTCTTGAACTAGAACGTGATTTGTCTTTCTTGGTGTACCTTTCATGTTAGCGGACAACATAAACCTCATACAACACCATAATGCATTAGTACAATCATAAGTGTCAACACCCTAATCAATGAATATCTTCTATCATGCATTCATAATTTTATTAAGGTGATACGACAAGTCTAAATTTAATCAAGATTGTACTAACCGTAATAACATGAAGACAAACATACCATAAACTTAATCATGAACAAATCTCGAAACATACCTGTATGAGTCATACTTGTTGAGATTGCTTGTAATCTTCTTATGTAAGGCCTTAGCCTCATCTCCCTCTGAAACAAGGACTTCTTCACTTATGCAGGTGACCAATCCATTCTCTTCTAGGATTAACCCAATCCATTTGATTTGCAGGAACTAGATCTGGAGATGGATTAGGGTTTGTGAGAGAAACCCTAAAAATTCAAACTTCCGAAAGGATAGAAATATGTGCCTTGATGAGCTGATCAAGCTGGTATACTCATATTTTGAAAATTGCAAAGTTTCACCCCTCAAATTTTCCTTTTGAAACTTCTGGATTCACTAAACATGACCCCGAACTAGGGTTTGATAAAGCCCACCCTTCTTCCCAATCAAAAGGTTTGATCCAAATCTCTAAGCTTCTATTTTTCTAAGGAGCTTCAAGCCGTGGTCACAGATTTAAAAAATTTCCATTTTTGCAGGGAAGCCCTAAATTTTCCACTTTTCTGATCAAAGTCCCCGAACTAGGGTCTGATCAAGCCCATCCTTCTGCCTAACCAAAAATTCTGATCATGGTATCTAAATTTCAATTTTGATGAGTAGCATTCATTCATAGTTTTCTGATTACAAAAATTCCAACTTTCTCCGAAACCCCTAAATTCCGGAAGCCATGAATGAAGGTGCTAAAAAAAAGTTCTTTTTTGATAGAAATATGTACCTGATTATTTCTAGTGTAACTACAAACGTTTCGATCCAAAGGGTCTGAAAAATTTTCTTGTGATATCTCGACCTGTTATCTTTCCAACCCCATAGGTCTGACCTCAAATGGATTCTCTAAGAGAGAGTTATGCCAAGTGTCGCAACGTGTCTTGTTTATGGGATAAAACCTGAGAGAAAACTTGTACGGAATTCCACATGTCACTTGTTTAGTTTCGACCTCTGAAAAAGTTACCTAAGAAAGTACAGTCCGTGCACTACCTGTCACGTTTTACGAAATTTCATTTGGATCTTCCTAGCCCATGTTATGACCTTTTTTCCAAGGTCACTTGTTTATGACTAAGATCTGGAAGAGGCCAAAACCCTATATTGTACAGATCATAAATCACAAATTACAACGAATTAGAGGTTTTCCTTTGGACACAAGGTACATGGGGATCTCAGATTCTCCCTATACGATAGACCCTGAAAACTCGTCTCAATTTATTTATAGCGAAAGTGCTACGATGACTGGTTTTTGGTATATCAAGCCCTAGCTTCGCAATTGCAACACGTGTTATACATGCCATACCATGCCTTCTTTCAGGCTAGCTCTGATACCATGTTAATTTTTCAAAATTTACTTCAATCTGATCTAGGATCTTAATTGAGAGAACAACATGTACATCATATCTATAGCATATCAATCATGGACACAATAATGCAAGCACACAAGAGACATAGAGTTTACTTGGGGAAAACCATAAAGGTGAAAAACCCCAATAACTTCCTCAGAGATAGATAGAGCAATGATACAACCCAAGCATAAGAGATAGACATCTCCTAGCAGTAGCTTCTCCTCCTCCACAAGTGCACCACTCTCCTGAGAGTGTGAGAGAGAATAGAATGATGAAATAGAGTGCCTCCCGCACTCTATTTATACTTGACTTGACTTGCCTAATAACCTTTACTAGGTCGGCCTTAACTTAACCACATAACATAATGTTGACTGGGCCGACACCCAATAGGGTGGTCTAATAACCCTTTGACCCACATGACTTATATAGGGTCGACCCCAACAAGGTCGTCTAATAACCCATCAAGTATAAATTACGACACTTACAATATAAATGACGACACTTCCGTATAGAGGAATATTAACATCTCTATAGGAATACAAACACTTCCATATAGAGGAATAATACCATCTCTATAGGAGTACAATATACATATATGAAATACATTCCGAAGTTACATATACATCAACATCCCTCAAAGATGTGTAAGTATCCAATATGATACCACAAACACATTAAATCAATCGATAAAAAACAATACTAAGGCAATATGCCTAGACAATTGAATGGGGAGAAAATAACTAGGAAAGAGAAGTGGTTGGGTACCTTGTGTGTAATGTACCCAGTTGCCTCTTTTGACCAATGAGACCATGGGGTACTTAAAATTTCATGTCTAAATTACTCATAAATATCCAATTTCATTTTTATCCAAATTAATCAATTTTAATAGTGGATTAATAAATGAATATGGTGGCCCATATAATCTTATGCATACATTATAATTACAGGAAATTCAACCATGAACAAACACATATGCCATACCAATTAATCCCATGCATTTTAACATTCAGATACCAATAATTTAAATAGCATGTAAACACATAATACAACCATAGAATTCATAATCAAATAGACACTTATATTTTAATAAATCATTCTCCAATTGTCTGCATGTGAAGGACGTTCCTCCTAACCATAGGCACTATCAAGCCAAGTCTCACTATGACATGCCACCCCTGAGATGGGGCTATGAATCCACAAGGGATAATCTCTTCCCCAATGCCACTGTACTCCACACAATCATTCATGCAACCCACTGGTGCAAGAAACCCCCCTCCACAACTGTCCCAATCCTCAATTCTCCTTCCCCATCAACCTACACAATGCTAGGAATAAGCTCCCTTTTCTAAGTTAATAGTCCCTCAAGTAGCCTCTAGTTCCCTTCTAGTGTTCCAACATGGGATAGACAAGAAGTATACAAATTAGGACTCTAGGGTACATAATGTAGGCGAGGATCCTTTCAATGAGTAGTCTCCCTGAGATAATGGCATGGAGAATTCCATTTCAACATTGGCATCTCGAGTTCTTTTTCTTAGGTACCAAACTATGGTTTTTCATGGAGATAGAAAGGGTGATGGTAAAAATTCAAATTCGAATGGTAGTAATTGATGATAAATTGAACCCCTCTCCATCTTCAAAAATCACTTTTATAGGCATATTTAAGATTTCCATGTGGCCCCTCCACATGGAACCACTTTTTTCCCCATTTGGTTAAAGAAATGCAGAGTAGATCACTAAGACAACCCAGCAAAACCCAAACAATGAGACTCAGCCAATGTAATGAGCTAGAAAAAAAATGGTGAAAAACCAACAAGGCTCAAAACAAAGAGAAAGAGGAGTTTCTGGTCACAAACAGGGCATGGAACGGTCAGGAATGAGGCCAATTAAGACTCAGGAACACTCAAGACCAACCCAGCAACAACCCAAGACCATAAATCAATCAATCTCAGAGTTGTACGGTACTGTCGAAAGTAAAATTGTGGGTAGACGCGAGATATAGTGCAGACAGAGGTGGGTAGACATGGGAAAAAACTAAGTTGACCTGTGTACAGGGAAAGGAAAATGAACAAATAGAGAGTCCCAATCACCCATAAAAAGATTGTTTTCTATAGTATATCCCAACGACCAATCAATGACACAGAAGCTCAACACACAGCAACTCTAAATAAGGACAAAAGCTTAAAAATCCCAAAAAATGGATGTTGTCCCCAGCGGAGTCACCATTTCTGTTACGGAGAAAATGTCCTATGGCTTGGGGTAGACCACAACAGACAACTGACTACCAGAAAATGACTCAATTCCCAATGCAATGCTATATAAATGACAATGCTAAGATAATGAAGAAAAGACCAACCTTCAACTGGATTTTCGAAGTAGATCCCTGTTGAGCTTTCAACCTCTACACTTGAACCTATGGATTAGTCTCAACAACAAATACAAGTAAGTGCATATAATATGTGAAAGACATTAACATAATCAATAGCATGATCAATGATATCATAAACGAATATAACCTAATGTAATTTAATAATATTCACAACATCAATTGGACGAGAAAATGAATATTTACATTAATGAATAACAAGAAGTACAATATACGACCTCTTGCCGGCAACCAATCTGAACCAAGAACTGGGTCTCTCCACTTGTGCCTCCACCACTTCAATCCTCCATGTAATGAAAAACTCAAACTATGAAAGGAGTTTGGAAGGTGAATATAAGGAATTCACAACAACAAGAATCAATGAGCATAGACTCAAGTCACGGAAAAAATCCACTAGATTTATCTTGCTCTCCCTTTCTCCTCCCTTCCATATGCCATAAGAGATCAATATATAGCCTTCCAAAGGTAAGTGAAAGGACAGATCAAGGTGTTTCGGGTCATATGGTGGGACAAAGGTCACCCTAAGACCGCTTTTTAGGAGTAAAAGGTATTTTTCTAATGATTTTTACCATTTGACTTGGTACTCGTGGGCTATAGTGGAACAACCTACATGTATGATGGCTATAGTGGAACAGCTAGCGTACAGGAAGAAAAACAGGGAAAAATTGTGTTTTTTGGAGGACATAAAGTGAATCTGAGTCAGTGAAATGGATCCTAAAGGCCAAAGAATGTTGATGCTCACAAGGTGGAAAATTATGCTGTAACAAGAAAACATATCTAGATGGTGCAATCCATAGCATCACACAACATAAATCTCTCCAAGAATATCCAATATTATGAAATTGCATTGCTTTGTGCAAAAATAACAATGCCTCTCAATGGCGATGGTGCCAACATGGGCATGATGAGGATGAAGGTTATATTGATGGTAGCAATGGCCATGGTGTTGATGGTGAAAACATGGGAATGAGGAGGATGGTGGTCACATTGATGGTGGCAATGGGCATGGTGTTGATGAATCATGATGGTCATGGCGCAATGAGAATGGGGATAGTGACTATGAACATGGGGATGGCGTTATGGTGAAAATGACCTAAATGTCCTATAGAGTCTAGAAAATTTCATGCTACAACAAATAATTACATATCAAAATCCTTTCCTATATTGGGATCCTATTTATAAATAGCACCATGTGGCCCCTCCTCTAGGATTTAGCCCCCGCCTCAACCTTGAATCTCGAAGGTGTTCCTCCGAGGACATTAGTCATTCCTCTAAGAATTAAAGAAAAATCCTACTGGAAGTGTTAAAATAAGGTATAAAAGGATTCCCATGCCTAATAAGTGGTTTTCCTTAAATGAGGGTTACATTTTTGTTATGGTCATTATAAAGAAGTTCAACATTAATCCCGTAAACCTAGAGCCTAGAGCCTAGCCTAGAAACCCCATATCCTAGCCTAAAACCCCTAGTTTTGAATCCAAATAATTATACACTTATATGCAAAGTTTATGACATGTATATAGCAAGGGTGCATACAACTAAAAGCAAATCAAGTGCAATCCATATCTGACCCAAAATACATAAACGAAGAGGGTAAATGGACTAGACTCCAATGAGCATGATGGCGACAATGGTGACAATGAGCACAATGATGACGATGGTCATAATGGGCGTGAGGATAGGTATGGTGACGGTCACAATGAGACAAAGTGCATTAGGTTGATGGTGGATGATAGATGATTGATGGGGATGAGGATGGTGTCACCAAGAGAAAGAGGATGAAGAGGCTTGATGGTGATTGTGGTAGTGGGAATGGTGTTGGTGACAATGATGTCATGATAGTGGAGTTCAATATTAAGCTGGTAACCCTAGAGCTTGGATCCTATCCTAGAAACATGAGAACCTAGCCTAGAAACCCTAGTTGGTAGCATAAACCCTAGTTTGTATTCTAATCACAATGAAACCCTGCTATGTAGCCTAATCTCTTTCCTAAATTATAATACATATAAAAAATAAATCATTTTCATTGTAAATATATATTCATGTGCATATATTTGAATCTAAATCATTATACACATATATGCATAGTTTCTCATCTATATGGAAAGGGTTCATACAACTTGAAAAACATTGTACCTAGCACCAAAAAACTAATTTAGAAACCTAATTATTTATTAGATAATTGAAATGTTGTTATGGCATGGTTGACAATTTTGTTGCAAATGATGATGGTTGATAATAGGACCATAACTAGTATGTATTGCAGATAATTGATTTGGTCGAGTTGTAAAGGGTGCATGGTGTATGTTCATCCCCTCAATGGTTTGAAATTGATTGTAGCATGAAATTTTTTATATGATGGATATGTACACTTATGAAAACCTTCTCAATGGATGGAAAATCTAATATGATCATAAGATTAGTAAAGATTAGGCCAACATGTACATGATACCATATTTCCAAATGCATGAAATAAAACCAAAGAGGAACAAAACTCGAACAAACATATAAATTTTCTGGAAAATAGTGGAACATGGTTCCCAATGTACATACGATGGAAACGCGTGCCCTATACAAAATCCAACAGCTTGTGCCGTAGATCCAAAATACATGGAAACTCATGGCCTATACAAAATCCGACAACTCATGTTGTAGATCCAAAATACATGGCATCTCGTGCCGTAGATACCAAGTACATGGAAACTGGTGCCCAAAAGTTCCACATTGTGGCTAATGTACATAACATGGTGTGTCAAGCATTGTGACCACCCCTGTCACTCCCAAGCACATCTCCAAAATTGATCTTCCTCTTCTTGGAGCTACTGGTATCTTGAGTCTTCTTCCATCTAGGAGTAGACCGTTTCTACAGGATCTGAAACAAATGATATAATATACCATCATTTTCAAGCATTTGTAACATTTACCATATTTATAAAATGAATGTAGAATTCAAACCTTAAATAACTCACCGTTGATGCGAGTGGGGTCCTAGATCTGCTGAGCCTCTTAGCAATTCCATCCTACAACATTTACAACAATCATTTCATTGAAAAATAATAATTTCTTAAATAAATTTTCCTTAATGCATCCAAATACTTTCATAAATTAACTTGATTCTCACAGTGAATACCTCTGACAATGGACATAACTGGGCTTCAGGGCTAGCAGGTGGAGCAGTTGGATAGACAACCTACTTCGATGCATTCATGGGGGGAGGCGCAGATGTAGTTGCAGTAAATATGGGTGCAACCATTGTAGATACATGGGAGGATACTGGAAGATTAGATGCCACAATAGTTGCGGGAATTGGGGAAGATATGGTTGAAGAGGACATGGTGGTATGGGGTGCAGGAGGACTTCATGGATGATGAACCCCTACCGGTTGTATGATAGGGGGTATCGACCCAAAAGGTCTAGGGGGGGTGTTGAGGGATGGTGAATGGGAGGGCGGTCGTGGATAGAGGGAGGAGGATGGATAGAAGGGAGGTTGTGGATGAAGGGGGGAAGCTGGATGGAAGGGGTGGCGTGGACGAATGGGGGAGGATGGATAGACGAGGGGCATGGATGAATGGGGGAGGATTTATAGATGGGGGGGAGGCATGGATGAATGGGGGAGGATGGATGGAGGGGGATGATGGACGCAGGGGGGAGTATGGACGGAGAGGGGAAGTTGGATGGAAGGGAGGGGGTGGATGGAGGGAGGCGTCTGGATTGAAGGGAGGGGGGAGACTCATGGGAGAGGGTGGAAACATGGAACTAAGGTGGGGATGGGGAACTGTGCCACCTGCAGCTATTGGTGTCCCCTTCATACACATTTGTAATATCATAGTTTAGTATTAAAAAGAGATTAAACCATAGTAAGTCGTAACAATTCAAATTAAAAGCGTTCTTTTAACTACACATTGTACCTATGTATATTGTGATCTTTTGATCCCTCACGGAGATGGCTGATCATCATAGTCTGGGCATACCTATGGACACCAAAATGCATGCACGTTATGAACATATTAAAAAAGTAATTATTTAGGAAATCAAAATATTCAAAAATATTGTACGAACTGTCATCATGTATGTCATAAATATAAATACATAAATAATAGAAATGCCATAAGTAATAACAATATTGTGTGAGGTACTGAAAATACCTCCATGTGAGGTGCCGCAATTTCAGTTGCAACTTCCATTGCTGCGTCTAGGTTGGGAGATCCTACGTTCTCCCATGACGACGTCTCAACTCTAAATAACTGTACATTGAAATAATAGTTTAAGTCAAACACAAATACTTTAAAATTACTTAACAAATTATCAAGTGATGATTGAAAACACATTAAAAAAGGTGATAACATGCTCCATATAAAAGCCCTCGATCGGGCCAGGGTAATTGTGCACATAATGGGAAAAAAATGTGGCATTGTCCTCGTCGAACTAGAAGGACCAACATTGCTTCCACCAGTCATGGGTCTATCTTGACTCTGTCGTGAAGGCCCTGCACCTGAGTCTCCATTAGGGTCAACCTACATCTCCACTATAGTCACTGCTAGAAAGGTGATGTGTCTAAGGAGTCCATGTGCAACACTCCTTATCGCCCCCTCGATCTGATTAAGTTTGTGGGGTAACTGAGGTGGTTGGGAGAGGGGTTGGGATCATGCCTAGGAGATGGTGTCCCTCTTAGTGGGTTCCTCCTCGCAGCAGGTCGATCTTGGGAAGAGCCTCTCCCAACACCTTGGAACTTTGTTATGTCAAAATAGTTGACATGTAAACTGAGCGCAAACTCAACCCACAGTTGTTGAAGGAAGTACTGTGGAACCTCCCTATTATTCCAAGGAGGTTTATCGTAAACCATGAACCATCTATACATCCAATTCTCCATCCATGGTTGTAAATGACACCAATCCATGCATACACGCGGCTTTCTACTGTCTGGTGGTTGTTGTGTTCTTGGATCGGTGAACATATTGTATAATTGGGCCGTTGTAATATTCAAATATTTTATTTGCTCCTTGGAAATGCCCATGGAATAATACTCCCTCATCCTAGCTCTATATTTAGTCATGTCAATCAATTGGCTATGTGCATGGATGAGGGAGTCAATTGAGCTCTCAATTGAGGTGGCAAGGGACACTCAAGACGGTTCCCCTGTGTTTCTTAGTTCTTGAGTGTGCACTCTCATTTCATTTACATAATGTTTCAAGTCGTCTTGGTCGAAATTTTGTTTGGGGTTTTGATTTTCTTGGGCATTTGGATTTTGTTGAGGTTTTTCATTGGTTCCAAGATTTGTGTGTTCTTGTGTTCCACTAGACTCCATGTTAAC